>KV448157.1:0-112559 GCA_001658105.1 Rhizopogon vinicolor AM-OR11-026 | reverse complement strand
CGACATGCTTCCACGGCCGTTTCGATACGTTTTTCATCAGTTTTCATGTTGGCGTGCTCCCGCTTTCTGTCGTTACGCCCAATACCGTGTTCCTGCTATACTAACTGTAATATTATTCTTCGCATAATCAAATCATATTCCACACGATCAGAGCATATTCTGTAAGGGTAGCGAAAACGTACACATATGCGCTGGTGTGATTCTAATGTGTTCGCTGTGAGAAAAACATATGTGAGCATTAGAGACTTTGCCCCATCATATCGCAAATGTGCTATAATTGTCATGGTATTTGGAAAATATTATCTGGTGTGTTTTTATTTGCGACTGCTAAATAAATCATATCTCAGCATACACGGTCCTCTCTGATCACAACCAGTTTTCACTGGGATTCAGGATCGAGTGAATCGAGTCCTGAGTCGATTCACTCGATTCTGAATCGTGCGATTCGTGCCTCAAAATCGCTTACTGAATCGCCACCTGAATTGGCAACTTTGACCGTCACTTTTAAAATGGTTATATAAGCCGCATTCTGTTCCACAACATTGACTTCATTGAGCAGTGCGGGATTTCCAGGTTGTTTTGCAAAAGCCGAGCGGCTGTTGTACGAGTAGCTGCTTTGCGCTTGTCTTTAAGACCTATTTACGAGGCAGTAGGGATAAAGACAATTTTCATTAATCTTGTAATTTTTTTCGCTGTGTAAGTAGTCTTTTATATTTTTATGGGTCGATTTAGCAGTTAGGCGCCCGTTGCACAAAGTAAACGGCCTCTAAGTGAAATGTACCATAGGATACTTTAGCTGACGTGCTTTTCGTCTAGAATCAATCAAGGTATTTAACTTACATACAGTTGCGGGAAGAATAGCCTTGTATGCCAAAGTAAGCACATGTGGCAATGGTGGACAAAACATCATTTGGTGAAGGCAACCATACTAGTATTGGACTTGAATACGTATTCTACCTCGCATGCGTCTCAAGTTCTCCGTTTGAACACTAGGGGAAGGCGAGTCGGTCTAAGCCGCCATCAGCACGTCACATTTCGGGAACAGAAGTTGAGCGTACGCTAGTGTGAGGACACTTCTTGCGTCGAGTATTCTCGCCTTATGTTGTTCGTGCGTTTCACCTGCAAACTGTGGTTCGTCCTTGATAGAAACGGTATAACGCGAAATTAGAATGGTCAGAACCGCGGCTGCCTCTGTTTCCGAGAACCTGAACAAATTCAATGAATGAACAAGAACAATGGGAAATCGCTCACTTTCTTCCTACACACGCTCGGTAGCCTTCATTGATCCGCGCGTCTTCAAGTTGCTTTTGAGAAAAATGTGAAGATACTTACCAGCACTGAAGGGGAGGAATGCATCTCGATTCCAGTCGCCCAAAAACCGCTCGGGCTTAAATGTGTATGGGTCTTCCCAATACTTTGCTGTAATCATCCGTTAGACCACTAGTATACCTTTCTATTGCGTCGATCGTACGGTTGTAGTGAAGCCCGGTTATGTCTAGCGTAAGAATAATTCCTTGAGGCACTGTGACCGTTCTCTTCATCCCATCAACGTCCGTGACGGTGAACGTCGTGTTTTCGGCACTCGACTTCGGCACACTATTGGCCTATGCAACCGACATGAATAAGTTGCCCAGAGATAACTGCAGGCTTGACCAACATACAGGGGGGAACATCCGTAGTGCCTCATTGAACACACTTGTCACGATGTCAGCCCATAAACTCAAGTTCAGAGGTAAACTGACGCAGAGGAATAACCCAGTGAAGGCATATCGTCATAAGTCTATAACAACATTGTGAGCTTGGCTGTGTAGCTGTCTGCGACCAAGGATTCATACAGGAATTCGTCCGTCAGGCAGTACTCGCTTGATGTGTTGGTAAAGTTCTTCTTGCTTGTCGGGATGTAACGCCAACAGGGCGAGTGCGAAAGCCAGTGAATGCGCTGTCGTCTGTGAGCTGTCAGTGTGACGCAAATGCGGGGATGAGGGATGTATTACCTCGTGCCCTGCGACCATCAATATGAAGATATTACCTGTTGAAGAACATTGCCATATCCCGCCGCAGTAGAGTCTTTAATCGCAGCTTACCTATTAACTCGCTGTCACTTAGCTTTACTTCGCCTTCCGACAAGTTTTCGTCGTCATTTGCTGCCAATAAACGGGACAATAAATCATGATCATCTTCTTTGCGCTCGGATCCCTTGCGCTCTTGTATCATCTCCGTAAGGTATCGCTACAAAGAATATCATTAAGTATGCGAAACGTTCAGCTACCTTACAGACCTGCAGCTCATCGAATGCAAGCCTTGTATGCCTGAAGCCCTTGGTGAATCCCATAGCCCATGTAGGTACTAAGACTTTAATAACGATTCCCTGTAACGTCGCATGAAGAGCATCTCTGAAAGTCATTTGGTGACCGGATGGAATTACAGAGTCCTCTTTCCAGGATATAGGACGACCAAAGCCTTTGATGTAGTCAACGTCGACGGTTACTCGCCAGCAATGCTACGAGTACTCACCTGCAGCCCCGATCACGAACAAAGCGAGCTAAGGATACAAATGACATTAAAGTAACGCGTAGGTCACGTAAGAGCTCCTACCGGTTGAGTCAAATCTACACAGTGATCGATAACTACTTCATCTTTGCCTTCCCATACTGTATCAAAAAGTTCGAGCATGACCTGCATCGTTGCATCCCAGACCAATCTGTTGTTCTTCTACAAGTTGAAAGTCAGGTGAGTTCGATAGTACTCGAACATCAGTTACAAACATCTGAAAACATAGGTGCGACAATCTTGCGGTAACGCTTCCATTCGTCGCCTTCGGAAACGACAATATTCTTTCCAAAGGATGATAGGGAAGCATATAGGTCCAGAGGTTTCGGAAAGCGTCCACGAGACCGAACAATGTCCTGTGGTACGATTAATCGATGTTGTAGAGCTCACCTAGCAACACTACATACCTTGATCGTTTGGGCATCCGCAATCCACAGAATTCCTATTACGTTTGGCCAAAATGACACCTACAATTATGAGCCTCTGACGCATGACTCGTGTCTCGCACAGCTCACAGCAGAAATTATATCGAGGCCCCTCTCCGCGAAGGCTTTCAAAATTCATATTAACCGGAGGATGTACAGAGAGAGATTTCCAACACACGGGCATGCTTCAGTCGCCAACTATGATCATGACCCAAAGTCAACAACGGCGTTTGGGGAAGTACGTTTCCGAGTATAGTTGTTGAACCGAGAATTGTTCGATATCCTGGAAGGTAACTGCAAGGTGCAAGTAACTACAGTTCTAATCGGATGACAGAAAGGCAGTTCGACTCACTTGATGCTTCGGAGCAACCGACGAAGGTCCAAGAAGGACTGCACGACGCGTAGTGCAGCCACAGAACCCACCAATATTGCAAGAGTATTCAACGACAAACCAGAGATGATCATACTTGCGGGTATTGGAAATGAAGAAGGCACGAGCGAGAAGGATGTATACTCATGGACTTAGGCATGATTATTTATACGTCTCGATGTCATTACCACGACCGGAGCTGCATAATAGCACTTTCTCAAGGCTCCCTCCATCCGATGAAACAGAGGATCGCTACTGCCAACAGTGCCAGTGCGAAAACCGACAGACTGATCCAAATCGACACCGAAGCCTTGCCTAGCCTTGCACACTAATCTCAGGCTCCCGTAGCAAGTAGACTCCTGCAGAAGTTTCATTGATAAAATTGGTAATCGCAGTTTCAAGCAAGCTTGGTAATTGTAGGTCGATACTCACCGCCACTCAAAGTGAGTACGTACTCGAGTGAACATAATGTAAATACTCACCATCCAGTTACAGTCACAGCGCACCGTAGTTTCACATGGCCAAAGGCCAAGTAACTAGGAATAGCGCAAAGTAAATAAGTCGCAAGACACGGCACATGGATTGGCGAAACGTGGACAAAAATAAATTTCGTCGACTGCATGGCTCAGCGAGCACATGTGCGAGATAAGCTGTGGGAGGTAAATTATTAGAAGGTAAGGTCCTCGTGAGATCGCAAAGAAAGCTTGTGGCCAGCTCCTATGTAGGATATCAAGACAGCTGACTTTCTCCAACAGTCGAGGATGCTTCAAGCTTGCCATGCACGATAACGAACCCGGTTTCCCAAAAAGTTTGCTGTGGAAGCTGTTCATGCAGGTTGCATGAGCCTTGTCTCAGGACAATATTAATAGTATTACATCGCTCAAGCACAACTACTCTTTAATCTCCACCACGACCCACTTGCGCGTCAGCAAATTGAAGAAACTCCCGAAAATCAATGTCATAAGCGTACAACTGAGAATTATGACGTTATAGGGCATGCTGAAATCTGGGGTGGGGAGGTCGACAAGGAGTGTCGGCGTATAAATCATCTCCCAGTCATAACTCGAAGAGATGTTGTTTGCCGATTGAGGAAGTGGGAAAAAAACGGCCCCTGGTAATTCCCAGCCCCTCATCGCATCAGGTGGATGTTCCGTGTATTTCAGGAAGGCTTTATTGACCTCCACGGATATTTTGAGCGTGCTTTTTGGTGGAATTGTAAGCACAGCTTGCACCATCGAAGGAGAAAGGTGGCCATTGGGTTGTCTTGAAGGCGGTTGGTATTTCAGATCTGACAGTAGGTCGCCTGGGCAGGGAAGATAATCAGCGGAGGTGGCGTCTTATGGCCGTAAGACATACTTCGTATCTCTGAGTTTGTCTCAACTTCCAAAGTGTGCATCCACAGTGTCAGCAATGCAGGTATGATCTCCAGATAGCCTGCCGAAATCTCCTGGGGGGAATTGTTGGTGATAGAAACAGAAAGAACGCCTCGTGTTTGCGTTGTACCATGAAGAGTTCGTTTGACGCTGAGCGGGGTCAGTGGTTGTAATGGTGGCATCGCTGCGTTGATAAATCATTAGTGAAGTTATCGTACGAACACACGGAGGTACGTACGATACTGGAAGCTATGCTCACTTGGCCAGTGCATGGCAATGTTAGACGGGATTGTTGAATTAGACGCTTCCACATGGCGTCAATTCAAAAACATTCTAAAGATGTCTGCTCGACGTACAAGAGGATAAGTCATAAATGGCTGAACCCTCGACATGGGCAATTTGAGGAGTGATCTGGTAGTTCACCTCTTCCGGGAGCACAACACTCACAGAGCTAGAGCTTGCTACCGGACATGACCGTTCAATAGAGCGATCAAACAGAGATTGAAGACTCCAGTCTGTCAAATTATCAGCAAAAACTATTATAACACTGTTTTCTGGGTCACCTCGTCTCTTCCCCGCACTTGATCGTGCTGGATTGAAGACCGCTTGCAAAGTGAGCTTCAACTCGACCCCAGTGCCTTCCTTCCATATCACGTGAACTCCCATGCCATGCCAATCTGCATCAAAGACCTTCTGGGGATTCAGGAGTGCAGCAAGCCCCGCGCGACTCTTGCATGGGAGGAGTTTCAAGAAGGGCGTTAGATTCTCCGTGCAAACGTTCTCTGAAGGAAGTGAGGCGTGGCGGAGTTCATGTTGGGCAAACGGAGGAGTAGATCCGGATAAAGGAAATGCAACCACTGGTGACGTCGTCCGTCTCGAATCCAGCGACCCAAGCGAAGCACAAAAGAGTCCTGAAAGTGCGTTTCGAAGACCGGACCATCGTTCATCCACTCTGAAATCGAATGGGGTGAGCGAATATAATCATAGCTGTTCGATGAGAGTACACACGTGGTTACCTCACTGGCACCCATCCAAGCCCATAGCTCAGCTCCGGTCCTAACCGAAGCTTCAAGAGGATGACCCCAATCATCATAATTCCACTTCCCAGCATTAAGAGTGAGGTGCAGCTCGGTGATGGCGTACTCGCGTAATATTTGACCTAGGGTGAGTGGGAACAGTGCGTAGTGCTGCGCTACGTGGCTCGTGCAGTTCAGGAATCAGAAACAACAGTGAGACGTACATTCATCTGGTTGTTCCAAGGCGGTCGGGTTTCGTGGAACTACACCGTCCAGAACGGTCACGAAAGAGAATGCAGTGGAAACTCTCCCATCTCTGAGTGGTTGCACGCGAAGATCTTCCTTGTAGTTCTCTAAAGAAAGGGATGGAGTGAGCAGGTAAGCTAAACTAATCCAGACTGAGGCGCGAAGCATTCGAACGGAAAGAGAGATGCCAAATCACGTGACTATCTTGTTGTCGCTGGTAATAGAGCGCCGGGAAGTTGCGCGATAACCGTTGGATGACACAAGAACAGGCAAGGTGCTACCAGGTTCCAGGTTCCTGCCAGCACAGCTCGACCCATATAGTTTAACCACTACTGAAAATATAACGACACCATTATCATATCAGTCTCATGGATATGTCATCATCCTTAAGTATAGATTTGTAATTTATAAAGGCTTATCGAAGTTCCCACCTCGAGTAGCTACACCCCCCATTCCACAATATGGCCCCAGAACAGATCACCCTTTACACTGCAAAGGTGCGCGCAGTGTTACGACGTGATACCTTCCCGACATTGATTGACCCATGCACATAGATATGCCCCTATGCTCAAAGGGTATGATTGACTCTTTATTATCAGCCTTGATAATAACCTTGTGACTTAATTCATGCAGACTGAAATTGCCCTAGCCGAGGTTGGCGCTACGTTCAAGAGATACGAAATCGATTTGGCGAATAAGCCAGAGTGGTACGCACCAAAAGTGAACCCTGCCAGCAAGGTATACGTCCCAGCCTTGCTTGCCAGGCGAAATTTTATTAAAGCGGATTGGCGATAGGTACCAGCCATTGCGTATGGTGGTCCGGATGTAGCCCCAGAAGATGCTTCTCCCGATTCCATTAAATTAGCCGAGTCTCTTATCCTCGTCGAGTTCATCGCAGATCTCTACCCCTCCTCCAACATCCTACCTGCGGACCCCGTTTTGCGTGCCAAAGCCCGTTTCTTCATTGAGATCGTATCTTCCAAGTTCACTTCCAATTGGATGAAGTTTGCATCTGGTAATCCGGAAGTCACACATACCACTCTCCTCAACGGCGTGGATGCCATTCAAGACATTCTACCGGACGGGGCAAAGTATGCTATCGGTGACCAGTATAGCATTGCAGATATCGCATTCACGCCATTCTGGGCGAGGTTCATGTTGGTGTTGCAGAAGGGAATCGGCTCCTACAAGGATGAGGAGAGGAAGAACTTTTTGAAAGCTATCGAGGACCCTAAGTTTACGAAGTTCAATGGTTACGTGCAAAGGTTACTGGAACGGCAGAGTTTTAAATCCACGTTCCATGAGGTGAGTCCGCTACTCCGCCTATCATCGCTGCCATCATAACAACTGGTTGATAGGACATTGTGGAAGCCGTCTTTAGGAGGAGGTTCGGCGTGCCGAAATGAGCGGCACTGCATCAGAGGAAATTATCATGTAAAACAGCGTGATCCTGTACCAACAGCCATTATTACATGTTCAGACTGATTTTGTACCAAGCGACCGAAAGAGTCATTTTCTACTCATGATCAGTCGTGGTACAAGGACTACTTACATGAAATTTTCATTTTACACAGCATATCACATGCCATGTAACCATAGGTAATGTACTACGAACTTTGCAAACAGGCGCAGTTGAGTGCGTGTTCAGTTTCATACAGCAGTTCTCGTCGCGCTCCATACCATCATCCACGCGACCTCACCCTTTGGACCTACCATCTCCGTTAGGGAGGCCTCCGTCTTGAACGGACCTGCATCTGCCCAGAGCTTATTCCAGCTCTCAGGATCATAACAATACACCTCCTCCATCCTACCAAAAATTTCCTCTCGCATGGTGCCCTGTTTCGGAAGTCCAATATGAGATCCAAATACGACACTTCCCTCTGCAGGAGACAACAAAGCAGCGACAGAACAGACTAGCGATGCCTGTTCCTCCGCAGAAAACAGGTGAAATATGGATGATGCGTGAACGGCAGTCAGCTTGCCATGCAAGTCATTCAGCGAGGTGATTAAGGATAAGTCGGGCGGTGGCGGTGACGTATGCCCAGGCTCGGATGACAAGAAACTTGGGTCAAGGCAGTCGCCTGCAATGAATAGCGAGGGGAAGGAGCTGGGAGTAGATCGGAAGAGGTCATGTCCCAAGTCCCAAAGTTCTGTTATGAAGTCTCATCATGAATTTACATTCCCCTGCCTTGCGCACGGAGCTGATTATCACGAGGCGTACCTTGTTTGATATCAGTAGATATCATCTGGGTAACTGGCCACCCGTCTGCGACTGCCTTGCGGGCATCATTGCCAACTGCGATGAGGTAAGTCTATCTTATCATCTACCACAACAAATTGAATGTACTAACAGCAACACCCAAGGTCCAAGAGCAGGGCCCCTGAGCGATCACGGCCTAGTTGAAGTACGCTCTGGTACTTCGGCTGTCTTGAAATCCTGAGTCTGGGGTGCTCATCAGCCGTAGAAGTACTACAAGCTCCATCAGCAGAGCTTGCCTTGTGAATCCGAAGCTATGAATACAAGGATACGGTGCCACCTAGTACTCAGGCCGCATAAGAACAACTACTCTGATAGAATTTGAAACCCATCACTCACCGCGAAAGCTTTTTCTTGAATAGCGAGGACGTGTTGCTTCAGTTCATCCTCTCCAGTGATACCTGTCTGCTGCTTGAAGAACTCGAGCGCAGCGGGGTCCGGTCCGTAGAGGCTAGGATCTAACGGCGTATTGCTGGTAAAATCCATACCGTACAATTGGATGTCTTGTACCGAAAAGATGACCCAGCTTGTCACTTAAATATCATTATAGCACCAGGCCGCGTCAGCTGAATCTAACGGTACCGCCGTGCAAGAAAGTGACTAGGTAGGACTCCTGCGCAGCTGCATGGTCAGCACTCTTACACTAGTTCTATTTCTAGCTAGAGTAGTTTGTGGTACAGAGCATATTCCCGGCCCACTCGAAGGACACCATCTACATAACGATGTCTGCACGAAAACCAACATGAGTGAGGTTGTGCTTCAGCTTCAACCAAGTACTGGTTGGCTCGTGAGACATTGCCAGTGGAAGCACGAGAAGGTCGGCTTGGCGAAATGAGCGATTGAAGGAGTGACTCTCTACTCGTGGTACGAGGACTACATGAAACATTTTAGACGGGAAGCCATATAGCCTTACATACAATATACAGAATCTTAACAAGCAGTTGAGTGCATGTTCGAGTTCATACAGCGTCGTCGCACTCCATATCATCAACCACACGATCTGACCGCTTGTACCTACCATCTCCGTTAGGGAGGTCCGTCTTGAAAGGACCTGCATTTCCCAGAGTTTATTCCAGCTCTCAGGATCATAATAATACATTCCTTGTATGGTGCCCTGCTTCGGAAGTCTGAGATGAGACCCAAATATAATTCTCCCTTCTACAGGAAAAAAAAAGCGGAAACAGAACGCACCAGCGATGCCTGTTGCGCCGCACAAAACAAGTGAAATACGAATGATGCATGAATAGCAGTGAGCTTGCCATGCAAATAATTCAGCGAGGTGAGTGAGGATAAGTCAGGCGCGGTCAGTGACGCCCAGTCTCGGATGACAAGAGACTTGGGTCAAGGCAGTCGCCTGCAATGAATGGCGAGGGGAAGGAGTTAGGAGTAGATCGGAAGAGTTCATGTCCCAAATCCCGAATCCCAAAATGCTGTTACAAAGTGTCAGCCAAAATTTTCTTTGCTTTGTGCATGGAGCGAGGCGTACAATTCCTGATATCAGAAGAGATCATTTGAGTAACCGGCCGGCCATCTGCGACTGCACCTTGCGGGCATCATTACATACCGTACCAAGTTTGCTCTGAAAAGATGACCCAGCGATATCACTTACTAGTAAATACCGTATTGGTCTCGATCGTCGGGAACAAACAACAACAACTTTCTCATTTGACCTTGACCATCATACCAGACGGTCTACTTGGACTCAGCTGATGATTTTCGGGCTCTACTAAGTGAAGTATCGAGTTAGCGCTGCGAATTGCATGGCAACATGGATCCTCAGCCACTCACCTTGGCTGCATGCTAATCGCGTCCGACTACGCCTGGATTTTCTTGCACCCAGAGTTTGGTCTCAAGCTCACAACAGACTCAATGCCTCTCTCGCCATTTCCTCCAAATCCCCATCCTCCGTAGAGATTGAGCACATGCCTCTCCCACGTCAAGCACCTGATACCTCAGTGTTTGAAGATATAACCTCAGAGTATACCCTGGCCGCGTCTCCGAGTTCATCCATATACACTCCTCAAACTTCCTCCTCGACTCTGGTTAGTCTTATCCGTGCAGAGGACTATGTCACTGCAAACTTGTTGCGGAAAGAGATGATGGATCTCAACATGCCTATTCAACCGCACGTCATCTACGAAAGGGCAGCGAGAGCTGTTCTTCGCACGAAGGGTCTAAAAAATCGAGGAGAGATATTTTCGGCATGGCTTTCGCTGGTGCCTACTGCAACAGAGCAATGGAGCACATTCAAGGACATTCATCAGCAACTCTTTCGTGGATCGAACTACCTTAACATCTCACTCATCATAAGGTTCGGTCTCGCTTTGGCGTCAAAAGGGTATATAGCTGGTGGTGCACAATTAGAAGTGTTGAGCACCCTTGCCCGCTATGCGAGTCCTGCCACAACTGAGAAATATCTTTGCCAGCTCGAAGATGTGACTCATCACTCGAAAACTGGCGTGGAAGTTACTCCAGAACTCTGGGTAAACGTCTACAGTCTCGTCATCAGGACCCAGGTCCTGGCTGGCCGAATAGACTGCGCCCTACAGCTTGTGCGCGTAGCTGGAACGCGTCGACGTCAAGTCTCCGACTTCACGTTTAGACTCCTCCTCGAGCACTCTCCAGACGGTACATTTACCACCACCGTACACGAATTACGCGCACAGCTATCCAGTGATCCTCACAGCGTCCCAGACGTTTGGCATAAGCGCGCTTCTTCTCGCACTGATACGATTACACTCGCTTCCCGTCTGCGTTATCTCCGACGCGCTATCATCTCCACGAATCCTCCTACTTCGTACGCCCTTTCCGACTTCATGAAGGCCTACCATGCCACCGGGCGTACGCGCGCCTTATTCAATCTCCGGAGCAAAGCCTTCCAGCACTCATACAAGGCCACGTCTTTGTGGGTGATGGCGGAGATGCTCTACCACCGCTCCCGCAATGAGCCACAACTCGTCCTCGTCATCTTCGCATACCATTTCCACATGATCGGCGTCCCTCGCAGAACCATATTGAAGGTTATGAGATTGATGTCCAAGCGCCGGGCATCCCTTTCGCAAAGGATGTCGCTTCCCAAGCATATGCTAAACACCCAATATGATATCTCGGAGAAACTCTGGCCAACACCTCACCACACTGCGCTCGTTTGGGAGGCGCTCGTCTGGGCGACGCCGGAGCGCGACCATGGGCGCTTGTACAAGTATCTCCTCGCTATCACAGAGTCAAGCGCGTCGCAGAAACCTATTGCTCTCCCCGACTCTAAATTCGTACCGTCGCTGCTTCAGCTACCGAAGCGCGCTGTCGACGCCGCGCATTTTTCGCCTTTTGTAAAGGTGCATGCGAAACGCGGTCGTCCGGAGCAGGCGGCAGCTGTCTTGTCGGATATGGTGGGGCTTGGTTTAAGCCCTGGCGTCGTACAATGGAGCATGGTCGCGCGGGGGTTCGCGGAGCATGGGGATCCGGCTGTGGCCCTTCTTATCCTCCAACAGCTCGAGGAAGACGCTAGTTTGCGGGGTGGGAGAGGTGATGACACGGGCGTGGCTGCTGAACCTGAACTCGCAGGCCAAGCGAAGACGTCGAATTTCCCGGATATTGGGTTTTATACGAATGTCCTTAGAGGGTTCGTTCTTGCGAGGAGGTTAGAGCATGCGCAGGATATGGAGAAGAGGATTCGAGATAGGTTTGATTACGTTGATGGCGAGTTGAGGGGGACGGATGATGCGCTGCATCTGTTGCGGAAACTTGAGAGACAGATGGTTTGATCACTTGCGAGATTTAGTTGATGTTCTAGTGCAGATGTTCAACTTCTCGAAAGATCATGCGATGTTTCATTTTGGCGCGTTTGATAGTGTTTCACGCCGGGCAGGGGTATTGATAAGCTATCTTCCTCGATCGACGAATCATATCTCTTGGAATCAACTACACGTAACCTTCTTCTAGTCTCGAGTGCATAATCATGCATCACACGATTTAAGCGCGACTCTCCATGATTGTGGAGCAACCGCATGGTAAACGAAGCTACATGTCTATTATCGAAACGCACGTATGAGTACGCATATACATAGATGGTAAGGATAGATACGGGTGCCTGAAGTCCTTGTGGCGCTAGAATGATAAGTACCACAGTAGTAACTGGTGTACACAGTCATGGTATAACTATAGGTGATATAGCATTTGACATGGGCATTCATGGAAATGCAATGGAGTAGAACAAGAGACATGTGAATAAAGCCGCGCCTTCTGACGACTGGGTGAACGACAAGAGATAAGGAAGAGGGTGGACTGTCGAGGAGGAATGGGAAACACTAAAACTAAAGTTCGTAATTCAAGTTGTTTTTTGGATGTTGGTATATGCAGGGGGAAGTTCAACAGTCTCTGGCTCGCCCTCGCCCTCGCCCTCGGCCGCCTCGCTTGCGGCGCCTCCATCGTCGTGTTGTATAATATTGACAGGGCGGAGCACCCTTGGCATGCCAGATTTGCGGGAACCGCTTGGGATAGTAGTGCCACCAACCATGCCCATTTCGTAGTCAGGCGTCGCAGAACGCATATCGAAGCTTGTGACTCCAGACTCTCTACGATCCGAGGTGCCATAACGTGAGCTCGACATAACAGTACTTCTGGCGTCCTCGTGCGCATACGCAGAGGACGCGTCTGTAGGCTCAGTGGCGAGGAAGGGTTCGGGACGGTAATAATGCCCTTCAGCGGGTTCTGGATCCTGGTCATCTGGGTCACCATGAAGGAGGTCAACGGGACGCTCCTTGCTCTCGACAGTGGCCGTTCTACGGCGGATAAAGTAGAACCCTGCCAGCGCAAGGATAACAACCGCAGCAAGGCCGCCAATGACACCCCCTACAATGCGTAAGACGGATATTAAGAACGAATATGAAATAGCTTACCAACTATTGCCCCGACGTTCGTTTTGCTGTCATAAGAATGATTAACTATTAACCGAGAAGTTAGAGAACATGGCCTACCTGCCGGTAGTGCCGGTAGTCTCTGCACCGCTGGCGTTAGTTGGGTATAAGCCACCAGCGGGAGAACCCAAAGTGGATGAGGGCGAAGTATCAGTCAAACATGAACTGTTGGGATATATCCCTTGTGAGACGGTATATACGCCACTTCCTCCCGAACCAAGACCGCGATCGTCTCCGGCCACGACGATAAGGGTGGAACCCTCACGGACGGATGGTACCCAACTAAATCCGGTACCTTCATTAGATACTTGGGTGATCGTTCCTTGGGGAATTGAGAATGACTGTCCACCAGGGATGACACCCTGGAAAGATGGTGTGCTGTTGGAACAGACCACATTGTTAAACAAAGGAAGTTGATGAAACGGAGAGTAGATCGCACCCTTCGACTTGATCAGGGTTCCACCACAATCTAGTTGCAGTGCATTGCACCACCTGGTTGGTGGGGTATATGTTGAAGGGGAAATCGGGGGCGACGGTTTGATTTGGGTTAAAGCAGCTGCTGTCGCTACTGCTCATAACTGAAGCGGCAACACTGGTACCACCGGATCCGAAACCAGTACTATCGCTGACCTACATATGGTGTACGCAAGATGTGGAGTAACCCATGAGATTGATGTTTTCGTGGATGGCTTGGAAGATGAGACGAGGAGACTCACCACGGCAACAAATTGGGAAGTCGCTGGGAATTTCAGCTGGAAGCTGGTGCTAGTGGAATCGCCACTAAACGGTTGATATACCATAGTGCGTACTTCTGTGTTATTTGGCAGAGGAGTTGGGCCATAGGGGATGATTAAGATGTTGTACGGTGGACTTCCGGAGCCAGTGATTTGTAGGGATAGGTTCGCACATTGCTGGGGTGTGGAAGTAAAAGACCAGGTATAACTAGAGACGAGAGGGGAATATAAGAAGAAATAGAAAGCAAGTTCTAGCGCAGCCAGAGATCGTCGGGACATGGTCGTCAGATGTGTTCAGACCAAGTCAGATCCTTGGACTCATTCGTCGAGTAGAGTCAAGGGAAAAGTGAAACTGGAGTTGCTAGCGGGGTGGTGAAAGCGATGAGGTCTCGTCCGTTCCAACACGGCGTTCAATTTGCTCACGATGAACCGCAGTGGACACGCCCTTGTCGTAACGTTTACAAAAATATGATTTTAATCCTTCTCCCACTCCCAGCTGGCGATATGTAAACTATATTTATTAACCTATCCCAATTCCCACGCTTAACCGTGATCGACGTGAACCGGCGGCGACCCAGACTACTCCTCTTGCTTCAGTCCACACGCTCATTCAATCTGTATCCTATTGTATATTTACATTGCCTCTCGACGAGGCACTAACTTTTTTTATATCGTCACCATTAACATTATTGTTAATTTAGCTCCATAGCGATCTTAATGGCTTCGACTCTCGAACAACCCCCCCTGGCCCCGCCCGTCAAGTATACCTGTCATTTTGGAACTCGCTGGGAAAAAGAAAAGGCTGCTGCAGGTCGCACCTTTGAATTTCCTGAAGATCCGAGTTATATCGGCCAGTGGATCATTGGCGAGTGCGTCGGTAAGGGCGCAAGTGGTCGCGTCCGCATAGCAAAGCACCGCCGTACTGGCCAACTCGCCGCCGTCAAAATTGTTCCCATTTATCCAGTCATTAACTCCCGTACCTCTCTCGCAACACAGAAGGTCAGATACGAAAGGCAGCGGCTCGGTATCGACAGGGAAATCATTATGATGAAGCTCATGAACCACCCGAACATTCTACGTATCTACGATGTATTCGAAGGAGAGAGGGAGCTTTACCTCATCCTCGAGTACGTGGAAGGCGGCGAGCTCTTTGACTTCCTAGTCAACTGCGGAAGGCTCCGTTCTCTAGAGGCCCTCTCATTTTTCAAGCAGATCGTCTATGGACTCAACTACGCCCACACATTCTCTATCATCCACCGTGATCTTAAGCCCGAAAATATTTTAATTCACTCACTAAACCCACCACTCATTAAAATTGCTGATTGGGGCATGGCCGCGTTTGCCCCTCCTGCCCTACAACTCGACACTAGTTGTGGAAGTCCTCACTACGCCAGTCCGGAGATTGTCAACGGTGTGAAATACAAAGGTAATGCGAGCGACATCTGGAGCTGCGGCGTTATCCTTTTCGCATTACTTGCCGGCAGGCTTCCATTCGATGATAAGAACCTTAAGACTCTTCTTTACAAAGTCAAGGCGGGAAAGTACACCCTTCCTGATCACATCGATCCTCTGGCAAAGGACCTCATCACTCGCATGCTTGTAGTAGATGTCAACCGTCGGATCACAGTAAGCAGAAGTTCTGTGTTGTTTTCAAGTTAATTAAACGCCCGCAGATTCCTGAGATAATGACGCACCCTTGGTTCAACAAACCAACTCCCGGGATTGTCTATGTCCCAGCCCCATCTGTTGATAAATTAGCCCTTCCTCTGGCTTCACCATCATGTATCGATCCCGATCTTTTGGAATCTCTACGCGTCATCTGGGGAAAACATGGCGACATCGAGAAGATCAGGGCTGACCTCTTGAGCCCGGCAGGCGAAGGCACATCGGCCAAGGCATTCTATTTCTTGTTGCAGCTATACCGCGAGCAGACTTTGAAAGACAATGGCATTATCCTCGATGTAGACGACACCCCGGTGTCTCCTGGCGTGAAGGTTATCACAAAGCAGTACAGGTCCCCGCCTCCGAAGACAAGAATCGAAGCGAAGGCTATGGCTGGGAATGTTCATCTACAAAGTAGTCGTGATCCTCCTCAACGTTTATCCCACACACCATCGCCGCAGCCATCTCGTTTATCTTTTCCTTCCCGGGATGGAGCTTTACATGGTCGGCCGGCGTCCCCGATTGGACCTAGGCCACCTCGCGTCCGACCTGTATCGTCCCGCGTCCGTGAGATTCCTACGCGCCATATGAGCATGAAAGCTGGCCATGTCACTGAACCTGAAAACGTTCACCCCGATCTTTTCCGCAGGACGCGTGCATCAACGGCTTCCTTCTATCCTCGAGCGAATCAGGACCCGCACAGCTATCTCGCTCATAACCAACAAATGTTCCAGCCCTTGACTGTCCCGACCACGCCGCCAATGGCGGCCCGCTTTCCTGGCGCTTCTGTACACCCTGTCCTCAACCCTTGTATTGTTCGACCGCCTGTTCCGGTTTCCGCTATTGCAAACGAACGCGTATCTGCGAACTCGAGAGATATTGAGATGCAGCCTGCGACGGGCTCCGATATGGATTGGGTGAACATACATGAGTGGCACAACGTGATACAGGGATGCGATCAGGCGCAGACATTCCACCCTCCAACTCAAAGTTACGCAGATACTGTTGCTGACCATCACGGCTATGTCTCTCCACGTGGGCCTGGGGCCAATTACGGATATCACCAAACTCGTGGTGCTGACAAGGAGAACCAGCAGTACTTCCAACGGCCCTATCTGGAGAGCAACACTGTAAAAGCACGCGGCGGAATATTTGGCGGAAGGCCCAACGAGGGACGCGTCAGACGTGAGTGGCGCAACACTCTCCCTGATGCCCGCGAGGTCATGAAAGAAAACGAGAAAAAATTACGACGTAGGGATTTTTCTTTTCGTCCTGGCGGGTTTTAATTACTAACATTTTACTAGCGCCTGCTCTTGATCTGCACCATCCAGCCCAATCATCCAAGCGTGTCCTTGGCCCATCAGTGCAGAATTCCTCTCCTGCCGTGCCGTCGATCCTCTCCTTTCCCGTCGGCGAAGTCAAAGGCTGGTTCTCCAACCTCTTCAACTGGAAGGGCCACACCTACGTCCTCTATTCAACGGACACCGTGCACTCCACTCGCAAGGAAACTATCCGTATTCTCGAGCGGTTTGGCGTCATCGTCGGCCTTGAGGAGATGGATAGGCACACGGTGCTGCGGTGCCACATGAGCGAGCTCGTCGATTCGCCGTCCGCGTCTGTCGCGCAGAAACAGGTTCGGTTCCGAGTCGAGTTCTCGCAGGGGCAGGGACAGTGGTCCCCACAGTTGGGCGCGGCTGCGAGCCCGCGGTCGCCTGGGCACCATGCTTTGGGTCCGATGTCGCCGACGCTTCGGTATGGCTCCAGCAAGCTGTCGTTGGAGAGCGAGTTCGCGTGCGCGATCGTACTTGTGCAGGAGAAGGGGTCGATGTCGAGTTTTAGGGCGCTGTGTAGGTGTCTGAGAAAGGAGTGGGCGTTGGACGCCTTGCGGTCGCCGAATGTTGGGGCTGGGCCGTTCGTGGAGTCGCAGAGGTTTGCGATGTGATTGGGAGGGCGGCGTCTCTTGTATTATTGTGAATACCCATCTCTATCTTTGGTCTTTGTAAGTACATATTAGCCGTGCGGACTCGATGTATCATTTTACACCTGTGATTCATGGATTGGATTGGCAAGCTGCACGCAGGGAAGGGAAGCGTAAATCGTTATAATAGAGATGCTAGAGTCAAACCAAAACTACACATAGATAATGAGAGTAATCAGTACGAAAAACAACATATCTCAAATGTCCATAACAGCCATCCACAAACACAATCGAAAGCGACTACAGACACACCTAGATATTACATACCGAAACAACGACAATATTTAAACAACCGCTATGGGAACCTCTGGGCGCTCGGCTTCTGTGGCCTCGGCAGTGTGCCCGCTCTCTGAGCGCGGGTTCCGGCGCAGGATGCTTGAGCGTATGCTGTTGAACATACCGCCTGCGGCTGCTGGTGTGGCGGACAGAGGATCGCCGCCGTGCTCTTGATCCTGATCCTGATCCTGATCCTGCTCGTTCTCATGCTCGTCGTCCTCACGCTCGTGTTCATCGATGGACGCCGACACACGGTTCTCATCATCGGATATGTCCTTTGTCGGAGGTGTTGTTGAAATCCGTAAAAGCGATGTGTAAGCTGAGAGATGCAAGATATATCAGGGCAGGACACAGTCGAGATAGATGCTGCTCACGTTGACGACAGACAGGGCAGAACCAGCCTTTTGCCTTTCGCTTTCTCCGTATATTCTGGGGGACGATGGTGGGGACTGGGGCTGAGCCCTCCGTAGTAGCAGCCTCGCCACGCTCTCCACCTGTGGTCGGGGCTGGCGTTTCTTCAGCATGGATAATGTTGCCGCCTGCGCCGAATTCGACCATGTTGATGGCACATTCCTTGCATGCGACTAGGTGACGGCAGGGAAGTAGAATAACTTCACGCGGGGAAGAAAGACATAGTAAACATTCGGATGATGGCTCATCTTCGAGCACTGGCGCTGGCACTGCAGGCGGTGATGCTGGCGGGTAAGTGTGTGCATCCAGCAGTGCGGGAGCGGTCGCCTGGGGTTGGGGGGTTGAGTTGGACTGAGTTGAAAGACCGTAAATCTCGTGCAAGTGGAATGTGTGAGGCCCAATCTATGGATAAATGAGAAAATAATCAATCGACTGAATGTGAAACGCACTGTAGCTTCACGTTTCACGACCTTGACGACCCAAGGCCTAGTATCGTCTTCTCCATCGGGTGGCGGAGCGCCAAAGCGGACGACATGAAGGTATGTTACTTGCTCATTGGCGAGGGACATGTCGATACCATCCTCGTCCAAAGCGGTCAACCGGATAGTAACTCGTACGCCAACCTTCATATCCTCTTTATCGTCCTTCTCAGCATTCCCTTCATCTGTAGCTGGAGATGCCTCTGCATCAAAGACGGCAAGTGCAGGTCCTGCCACAGACCTGTCAGCGGGGCGCTTCCGGAAGTTAAATCCTGTAAAACGTTTCCGGGGACGGTCATTCCTGCTGCTGCTAGCAGGGGTAGATTCAGCGCCATCTGCTGCTCGAGATGGCTCTGGTACTCCAGTAGCCTCAGGAGAGACATGCTCTGGCGTTTGCATTTGGTCAAACCGCCCTAGCTCGAGGGTTGCACCTTCTTCCAGCTTAAGTATTTTGCCAAAGCCACCATCGACGACGGATTCGAAAACAGAAATGCGCGAGTAGCCCGTACTGTCGACAGATTCTGCGCAGGGGTGATCTGCAGGTAGCACCATATTGACATTTATGCGACACTTGGGTGCGTCGCAATCGTATTCGAATTCCAAACCATGGTGGTGGAGAGAATCGAGATGATCCGGGTCATCTCCCGGAGAGATAGTTAGAGGACTCAATCGGAGAGTCGGCCGCTTGAGGTTAACCAAAGCTTGAAGAGTCGTCGTAGGCTGTGAAGGCTGTCCATGAATGAGCACATAAAAGATGATATCAGACGAAGCTTGAAACACCTCTTTGCTCTGGTTAATCCAGTTCTGGATGATGTGCGAAGAAATATTATCTGCAGGGACCTTGTGTCCCATCGACTCGGTCCACTGGGGCGTCGAGCTTGCGACGCCGATGTTAGGCCCGAAGAGGGTCTCCTGCTTCTTATCCTTCTTTGGGGCAGTATCACCAGCATAACTCATGTTGATGATGACGGCCTCCCGTGTGTTTGTACGAGCCATGGAGGTAGCGGTACGAGAAGTTTGGGTATCGGTGCGAGCTAAGTAAGGAGTAGCTTGCAGACGACGAGTTCTGTTCCAAGTTGAATATTGGTTGTGATCTGCACGTCTCGTTGAGCTAACGAGTTGACAAGGAAGACTTATGAAAGCTTACACCAAGTAGATATCGAGGCCATCCTCGTGGGGAGAGGAAGCGCAGCAGCCCTGAGGATGGATTAATCAAGGACTAGCAGTGGAGTGTGAGAACACCCGGTGTCCGACCACCGGATGACGACTTTAATTATAAACTAACGGTCTCGCACAGGAGGGTAGTAAGCTACATAGCTACTAGTAAGACTTGGATCACACATCATTTGAATCACACTTGGACCAGACAATGTATCGAACATGGGCGATCTTATTGCAGCATGACGTGTGATATATGTAAAAGAAAAAAATCATAGCAGGAGCCTATGCGACTAGTGACACAACACCGCCAGCCTCCTTAATTTTAGCCCTGTGCAACAAAACGTGTGAGCATCCTCTCAGGGTAAACGGAGAACCCCATGGAACGTACTCTGCTTTTTGCGAAACAAAGCGTGCCTTGACGATAAAAGGAAGTTTGGGTAATCTGTCTCAAGGTCAGGCAATGGTACGACATCCAAGCTAGGCACACCACGTACTGTCCATTGCCAAGCACCTTTCCGTATCCATGTCGAAGGGTGTCAATGATAGGAACAATCTCGGAGCTCTCCGTCAACCCTGCTTTTTCCTCTGCAGGCACAAGCGACCATAGTTTATCAACGTTGATGATAGGCCGCCATTGTGTGTTGCGGGTCAAGTGGTAGTGTCGCATACCAACTTTACCGAAGTAACCAGGATGGTACTTGTCGAAGTTCGTGCTGAGAGCCATCAAATTAAACACCATGCAAAAGATCTTATCACCAGAATCAAACGCACCGGTGGTGGTGCTGACCACCAGCGAGACCGCGACCTCCGGGGTGCTTGCGGTGCTTTCCAACACGACCGTGACCGGCAGAGACATGGCCACGGTGCTTGCGAGTCTTCGAGAGGTGGGTCGGCATATTCTGCAAAAACCAAGTAATCCAATATCAATAATCTCGTCTTGATGCATCCAAGTCGAGCCCCATCCATCCAGCAGCAAGATATCAACTTCTCGGCATCACAATACGTCCATTCGACAGCTCCATCAGCGTAGAATCTCCTGCTGGACAAATGGGGCCAAGGGACAAGCGTGAACTGACCTTGAGGTGCGAGTGTTGACGTCGGGGACCTTGGCTCTTTAGGTTCTCGAATGGCAGAACGGGTAGTTTGAGCGGAGTTTTAAAAATCGGCTTTGCGCCACAACACCCTTACTTCCTTCAACTTCTAATTTATACAACCTTGATCTCCTTGCATCCTTGTCTGTGGTGAGTTTCATACAATTTAGTGCGAACGTGATGGCCTTTCAGGCATTATTTATTGTCGGTGAAGTTGGCGCAACCATCTTTCATGAACACAACTTGTTTTTCTGATACTTCCTATTCAATCTCGTATATTCTCTGGATTCTGACATGATCCCCCTCAGTAATCCACAATAGTTCGCTGGCCAAGACGGTCACCATAGGTGCGAGCACTGGAACAGAAGCAGGGTTATACGAGATATACATAGTGTGTTGTGTGCTGAATTGAACTATGTTCGTGACTACCGTGCCCCTTCCTCGCCGCTGCGAGCTTACCACAAATCCCCAACATACTTTCTTAAAGAGCTGTAATGAACGCGCCAAACCGGTTTGAGCTCTTTGTCCTTGAAGACACCGAGAAACAGTGCGTTTTTGCCCCTCATCTCAAAAGGTAGACACTTGACTGTCGGGCTACAGCGTCGAGGTCACAGAAGACACCAAAATCCCCAATGCCGCCACTTTCAAGATCTTGAAGCAGGACCATACGTTGGGTAACATGATTCGCGCGTACGTCTTTATTAAGCATCCGTGTTCTACATCCTGGAGTGTGTGAATCGTCTTCCAGGCAAGTTTTGGCGATGCCACAAGTGCTTTTTGCAGGATACAAAGTACCCCATCCCCTGCATCCATATTTCCTGTTGAAAATACAGACGGACGGGACGATGACGCCTCAAGCTGTCCTCGAGCAAGCCTGTACGAAACTCATTGCCACAATATCATCGCTTGAGGCGAAGTTCAAGCGGGAGTTCTCCTTCAAGATGACTGAAGGGACTGTGCCAGAGGACCCGTATGGCACGACAGGCGCAGGTGCGCAGGGATGGGGAACGGGGAAAGATTATCTGGACTTTTAGCATTTTATTATTGTACTTGTCACATCGTGGTTGCACAATGCATATACCACATTAGTTGTGTGCTTCGATTTACAGCCCCGAAATTCACAGATTACCGCGGGAACGTGTCCCTCGGTGAGATTTCACAGGGAACATCGGGGGCATTATTAGGTATTAGAGTGATAGTATGCAACAATACAATCAATTGAATGCAATGCGGGGGACCGCAAGAAACGCCATGATGAATTATGCAGTTTTACGTGCAGCCAGCTTCGCTTTGGATCTTGCGGCCCGTCCAGCCAGCTTCTCTTGCCAGCTCCTTTTCCTCTCTTGGGTTGTACTGATGCCGACTCCAGACCTCTCGTCCTCGCTCAACGCCCTTAACGACTCATCTATGCACTCTTCCATTTTTTTCTGCACAGCCGACTCAAAGGCCCCCCCAGTGCACTTCATAGATTCATCCACCGCCCATTCAAAATCGAAACCCCAGCCTCGTCGCAATAACGGAGCGTGAGTTCCATCCGACTCCGTCGGAAGGTTTTCTGGCACCGAAGCGGAAACGAGACCACCTTCATTCCGCCACCATTCAACGAACCATTTTGCTGCTCTCACGGTGTCCTTCTCGCCCCCGCGTAACAGCATGTTAAGCCGCATTGCAAGCCGATCCAAAAAATCGTCTGCTTCTGTGGTCGGCGGTGAGCCAGGCGGGAGGAGTGTCAGGTATGCTGGTGCTGCTGTCAAGTTAGTGCCAGAAGTTAGTAACAATTCAACGGAGCGAACTCACATATAGGATTTAATATGTTCAGCCTGTAAAGCAAGTACGCGACAAGCGCTTCGACATCATATAGACTCTCTTTGATGCCGGCTATGGTGAAATATATCTCAGCCAACAGCGCCCGAATAATTAAATATATTATACCTATCAGAGCAAGCTTGACTCCTCGCTCTGCACCTCGATCGCCTCTTCCAAGAAAGGGTAGCATGACACCAGGTGAATCGTATGAATAGACCAGCGGATCTTCTGAAAGCTTGAGGCGGGTCGAGAGAGCGCGTGTATGGCCAGGCTGTGCGGAAGTTTGAAGTGCCTTAGGTGTCCCTGTGCTCGTGCTTAATTGCTTTCAAGGCCAATGTATGATGAACTCACGACCCGATATACCCATATTGCGAAGGGAATTCAATAATGTTGATTTGCCAACATTAGGCATGCCAATCACCAAAACATTCATCTCAGTCGCATGAGGGTTTCTCTTTGCTATATCTGCATTTCCCATCAGCTCTATCGCGCCGAGAGAAACACCTAAACCAGGTCGAAGAAACCAGCGACCTACTTACGAGCATCTCGCTCAGGGATCTTATATCCCGGGGTTTATTACAAGAAGCAAAATGCACCGTCTGGTCAGGAAATTTTGCCTTCATGGCTCTCCTAAAAGGCTACATTTTGAGGGGCATGAGCTGACACGATTAATAGACGACGCAGGGAATTACCTCGACACCCCATTCAGGGACAAAGTCGCGTTTGTTCAGGACGACGATACGCTCGCAAATCGGGCCACCATATCCTAGGGATGAATTCGTCGAAGTAGAAGGGGAGAAGGGAGCGAAGGTAGAACGATAACCTCGCTCAGCCCTCCATTTGTTGATGGCACCTGTCGAACGTACGGTAGATCAGAGCTGGAAGGAGCCGAAAAATGCCACCGCCGTAATGAGATGCCTTCAAGCACGGATAACGGCGAACGAATGTGTGATAGCGGAATTGAGTTTGCATCAAGGACGGATCAAGGATGGGAAATAGTGGACGGATATGTGATAGCAGGATGAATGGAAGGGTGGAAAAATAGACTAAGATGATGAACCATATATGTAGCATTTTCACAGTCGGAACCGAAAATTGAAATATAGCGAAGGAGATAAGCTTACCTTCTAAATTGTTGTTGATGCTGGTAAGAGGCAGACGGGAGTCTCTGAGCTCTAGGACAACATCGGTACGGGATAATAATGCTGGAAGCTGCTTCGTGAAGCGGTTCATGTGTCCAGGAAACCATGATGGAGGGGATGGCAGTGCAGGAAATGGCATGACAGGCGGCATTTTGAACTAGCCGGTAGATAGTGTCGGGCTGACGGTTCGACCGAAATGCCAGTGAAGGGAAAATGCACCAAAGTAAGCTCCGCTGCAACCGACAGAAAATGCAGAACGAGGGCAATCAACGTGTTCTGTTGGAGAACCACAACTTGGTAAGAGTAGTGACTTTATATATGCGTCGTGTCAAATGTTCTGGAATGTGGGTTTGTACAAGTACCTGTACCAGTCGTTGAACACTGATGGCTGTTTGGCCCTGTTGAATTCTAAAGCCTCCGGCATCTCGGCATCGGCACTTTGTGTCGCTGACACCCCCGAGCTCACCGAGCGCGATTACAATGAGACCTAACACTTCTGTAATCCCCCTCGGACGTCTGTAGCTGCATACATATCCCTGCCTAGCCATGCACCGTTTCAAAAATAATACCAGGTCACTGTTCACTCTGTTGAATCTGGTCATCGCTGGCGCATGAGCATCCTTATCCACATACTTACATTATATCAGGGAACTTCAATAAAGAGGACTCAAAGGCTGGTAGATGAGGAGGCTAACCGCAAACCAGGCAACTCAAACGGAAAGAGATTCGACGTTAAAAATGAACAGGTACACAAATACAGAACTACTAAGACCCAAGATGATATACGTTTGCATACTGTAGTTAGTTATTGAGCTGAGCGATAGGGATGTATGAAATCGGTTGAACAACATCGTGATAAGAGTATACGGAAGGAGGTAAAAGGTTCATTCCGACGAAATTCTTCCGCTCTGTCGGGTTGGTATCAATACTACTTGATTCCAGACGGTATTGCGATAACAATGCTTGATGGGGACACGGGTACGATGCTGTATGTGAGAAGCTGTAAGAAACCGATCAGATCAATTTTTATAGCCGCAAACGAGGCAGTGAAAAATCGGACCATTTATACCCAACCATCCTTTCCAACACCTATTGCGTCGAAGCTTTTGCCACTGCGTGTACGTCTCTCCTGTAGCACAGGAACTGCGTCTAGATTGATGAGCTTCTCTGACGGCGGTGGGGAACCCTCCACCCATCCCTTCCATCCCTTCTTCACTGCAACCCTCTTCTTCCGTGGCAGTGGCGGTGGAACAGGTTTATAGATATCAATGATCTCAGGTGCAGTATCGAAGTGGTCATCCGCGGGAGTGCGGGGACGCTTTGACGACGTACGAGATGTAGCGGAAGAAGTTGACGGTCCGGGTGTAGACTGTGGGGAGGACGGCATTGGAGGCGGTGTCACAGATACAGAGCGCTGCATAGTAGCAATGTGTATAGTAGGTCGGTAAGTCGTCCCGCGAGCGCGCCAGAAAGAGGAGGGCTGTATCGCGGGTGCGCTGACCGACTGAGTAGCTACTGTGGGCGCAGGCGGAGGTGCAGTGGCGGTCTCGACTTTGATAGGTTTCTCTGTGACCTTGGAGGCGAGTTTCGTTCTTTGTCTCTCCTTCAAGCGTTCCCTTTTCTCTTTCTTCTTAGTCCTACGCGTCTCTTCCTCTTTCTCAACCTCCTTGTAAGGTCCTACACCATTGAGCAAGCTGGTAAGCACGTCCCGGGGTGGCCGAAGATCAAAATCGCCAGCGAGGACACTGGTGGCGGTACGGCGCTGTCTTTTATACGCCGGAAACATTGGAAGGTTAGGGGGCATCAAACGAATTGGTGTTGAAGGGGGCATGTAGTAGGGGGAGGTACAAAAGAGAAAAAGCGCAGTGGAGTCGTGTTTTAAAGTAATTCTTTATTCTTATTGCTTGTTGTACGCTTACGGCAAAGGATAAGCACCAGCAAACAACATCGTTGATTCTTCCACACCGTAATTGTCATAACCATATTCAATCACGGAAGCTTCCACGCTTCCTTGGAAGTCCCTAGAAAAACGATCAGTATGTATGTACAGGGGCCATCTTCCTCTTGCGCCAGGCTCATGTGACCCCTCCACAAAAGATGTGTATCACTTCCCTCTTAAGCAGTCTTGAGCCTTGACCACACAGCCTAGTCTGCCACCTGGACCTGTGCAACATGCACGTTTTGTTCCGATAAACGGTCTGGGAATATTTCAGGAACTACGCTCCCGGCGCGTTTCATATCTGCTCTAGAACTATCAGTTGTCAACTTGTTATCCATCGCAATCAAATCAAATCAGCATTTCAGCATAGCGGTGATCTTCCTAACCCACTACAGGTAATAGGCGTTTATTTGTTCTGTCCATTTGACTTCAGTCAGTATAAATATATTTTCGGCGCTCCACACCCGGTGACTCACCATTTAAGCCCCGAATAACAAAGCCAAAGGTTCCACTAACGTGCACAAAGATCCCGAGTCTCTCCCGCGCATCCTCCACGAGAAACGGATGCCTCACGGCGTTATTGCGGCATGCCGTACCTGTCGAGCCTCAACCTTCGCGCCTTTCAGACGAAATAAGCAGGTGGCTAATTTACGCAGTAGCCCTAGATCTGTGTCGCTTTTTTGGGTATCATCAAGGCTTCTTTTACCACCGAAGATCACGCACTGACAATGCTCTTGGGGTGTGCTTGGAGAATCCGTCACTCCGCGATGATCTTGTCCCTATGGGGCTCAACGAGGCTCAATACGCAAGCGCCCTCAGCTCACTCGCCATGATGGTGGCGTATGTGAATGAACGTAGGCTTTCATTTTGGACGTCATATCCACTAAAGTCAATAGGCAGAGGTGCCAATCACAACCTCGAGGTTGGCGCGTGGCTGTCACATAGAAGCGGTCGCCAGTTTGTGGTAGAATTTCCCGATTTTCAGGCCGCAATGCAGCCCAGGTGAAACCTTTTTTTCAAATAAAAATAACCCCGGTGTCTTACGCGACACCTATGAAACAAATCTACTTGCGGCGTGTGCCCCCTGCCTTCGACATATCGAGCAGGAAATTTATGCTGCAGAGTGCACCGGCCCAACCTAATGGCCCTTTAAAAAAAATGCCGATATTAAGAGGCATTAAAGATCGACTGGATTTCAACAGAATGTCCTTGGCCCCGGCATATGCCAAGTAGCCATTGCCTAACGACCGTCTCGTTCCAATACCATGACCTGGCATGGTGCCGGCAAAGAGTCACATCACTTCGAGATCACATAGTGGATCCGGTTACGTTCAAGTCGTCACGACCGCTGATATCTCTGGACACGGTTCCAAATAACGGTCTGAACTTGATATTGATAGGGGCTAAAGGTGCATTCTCTCTTGTTGCTTCTGTCCTTAGTGCTCGGCGCTGACAACAAAGTGCCACGTATCGCTATACAGGGACGCGTTCACCGGAACATCTCTCATAAGATTATTCTCCTGGGCGTTAGGAAGGTGTCTGATCACGGGGTGACGTACAATTTCTGCTGTGGCTGGAGCTTGTTGCAAGCCTTGCGGAGTAAGTACTGCGATTTCCAATTTATTGTAATCAAGACTTTCCGGTATATTCCTGTGGGATACATGAAACATCATTTCCGCTGCGGTATGTCCCGCGATAATACATTATAGGAAATTCTTGGGGGAAATACTGCAAGCACATATTCTTTACCACTCCTTCAGAAGAATATAAAAATGGGTTGTGTTCATGCCCAGCGGTCCTAGCTTCGAGTACGTACGTCAAAGAATACTAGGCAGGCGGAGATTTAAAGTAGAAGCAATATTAACAAAAGGTGCCAGCGGCGCCCAGTAGTCTTGATATGTCACTTTCGCTCCACGGCGGCGCACGCAGATGAGGGATGGTGTAATTATGCAGCAGGTCACTGACGTTTATCTGACATTCTGTATTATTCATTCTTGGTTTGCGGCTCTGTCAAAAAATCGAGAGAAAATTCATGATGTCAGGCTACACACCAATTAGTGATTAATTATAGTCCTGCTCGCCAACAAAAAGCATGCTGTACAATATACGTGAAGGGTTCGGCAGCAGGAACGTCCAGACTTCCCAAGAAAGATGCATCAACTACTGGCCACTCTTCTGACCGTCAGCGGCAGCTCTATATTCCTCCATATCCTCGTCGAGTTGAGCGCGTGATTTCTGGGTAACGTTTGACTTATTGAGGCGGCGTGGGCCTTTCCTTTTGCGGCGCCTTGCGACAGCATTCGTTGCACCAGTCTGAACAGTGCGAGGTGTGACTGAAATTTTGTGAGGGGTGCTGAAAATTTGGTTTAGTTAATGAAGTCAAGAAACAATAACCAAACAATTATCTTACGCGGGTGAAACATTTTTATTCAGTATCCGACTCTGGGGGGCAGGGAGGCCACTTTGGGGAGCACCCGCGGCTTTCCCGATACGTCCGAGTAATGAAGGAACTGCAGGGGCAGGGGCAGGGCCTACGTCAGTATCCGAATCAATGATTATTTCAATCTTTATTGGACGTCCTAGGTAGAAAATCAAGAGAAAACACAATGAGCCAGAATGAACAAGAGAAGTGAGACTAGTTAGCTTACTCCCGTCAATAAGTTTACCATCATATCTCGCGCGAGCTGCGGCTGCATCTCCCGGCCGCTGAAATGTTATGACTGCCATGCCTTTCGAGCGTCCTTGCGTGTTGCAGATCAAGAAACACTCTTTCAGAGGACCTACGGTCCTCCTGAACAGTTCCTAAGAACAGTAGCTTGTGGTCCGGTGCCTTTCAGGTGGACATTGAGACAAGCACGCACTTCAACGTCAGGTTCTCCAACATCTGGAGGGAGCCTACTGAGTAAAATCTTGCTTCCTCGTTCTTTCTGCTTGTCCGTACTGTCACGCCATGCGGGTGGCACATTTCCAGCTTTGTTTCCGAGGAGATTGCGCTTTGCGCCGTGGTAAGAGCCGATACGCGTTGTTGGATTGCGTACGGACATGGTATTCAAAAGGCGAGGAACCAGAAACTAGAGACGGGATATACAGGCGAAGTATTTTCCAGTGGACGCGTCGGCCAGAAATGAGGTAGGGGTAGTATAAGGGAGGGGTTGGTTGCTAGACAAAAATCCAATTAGCTGAGTGCGAAAAACGGAATGGGGGGTCACTTGAAGAGATTAGATTTTCTATTCCTGACTTCTTTGCCTCGGTCGGGCCTTTCTCGTCTTTCGTCGCAACTTTACTGCTCGTCCTTCCGGCGACAGCAAACCATCCTCACAGTTCATCCTTGATATTAGTTTTGGTCTTATTACCGCTGCATCTTCTCTAAATGGACCCAAATCATGGGCAAGAACACCACCAGAAGGACTTCTTGGCCTTCTTGTTTCCGGAGTCTTCCTCTGACCAACAACGCGGTCACGATACCCAGCAGAACGATGTTATGAACGCAGCTGCTATGCACGGTCAACGCCCAACTTCTGGGATGTCCAATTTTACCGGAACCGCCAACCCTCCTATGTTCAATCCACCAATCGATCTCATGTCTATGAGCAACCTCATGTCTATGCAGGGCATGGACACCACTTCACATCCGGCCCTTCCAAATACCACGGGCTTCACTCCTCAGGTCATCTTTGAGCAGCAGTATAAGCTTACTCAGCTACATCAGCTGCAGCAGCTTCAAAATCAAATCCAGAATCAAATTTTCCAGCAGCAGGTGAGCTATGACATCTATTCTCCACTACGTTGTCGGGTGGAGCGGGTTCATAACTTGCGGTTTGAATGTCGTGCTGAAGTCTATTAGCTTGCCCTCATCAGCGGGCAGTCCGCCCTAAATACCCACGATTCCACCGGCGAGCCCTCGAGGGATCAAGTTGCAGCGTTCAGCGGCCTTCCGACACCCAGTAAGACTCATTTGATTTACCTTCGGATTCATCCTTATTGTCACTTTAGTGTCCTCCACGGAGCTCCGCCCTTTGCCTAACCCAGAGTTCCTCAACCGTATCAGCTCGCAATACTCCAACACTGATCAAGGCGTCTACTCATCTCATACACTCGACCCTGCCCCACTACCTTCTCCCCACCATGACTCTTCTGTCTCTGCTCAATATCTTCGCGACATGCGCCATCCGGGGTCTAGCTCTGCGCCTGCTAACATCGTCTTTCAGCACACAAGCCCTTCCATTCCACTTCCTTCACCCTCTGATCTTGATATTGATATTTCTCCGCTGACGAGTCCCTGGCTCGAGGCATACCATACCCAAAGACCATCGAATAAGCGCACGGCATCACCAAGTGTAGAAGAAGCGGCGCGTGCAGTGCGAAAGCGTGGACCTCCCTCCATTATTTCTTCTGGGAAACAATCCATAAGGCATGCCAAGAGCGCAACTAATACCCCCCTTTTACGTTCGACAAGAACCCGCAGAAATAGCACGATGTTGGAAACGGATTCGCCGTCACCTGTAGACTTGTCAATGCCACCGCCCGCGCCTCCTGCACCTCGCCAATCTCCTCCAAATAGCACCCAGGAAGGAACATCACCAATGACTCCAGTTACTCCTGCAAGCATAATGAATCTTGGCCGACTGGGCATTAGCAGTAGCCTCACTCCGGCTACAGCGCCCAAGACTCAGAAAGCTGATAAAGTGAAGGAACTGGCCAAGGTTAAGATTACACCTGATAGCGGTGCATCATCGAAAGGCTCTAAGAAGGGTTCAATGTCACTAGTCAGTCCGGCGCCTAAACCGATTTTACCAGGTCAGTTCTTGTTCCCCCCCTGTCTTTGGAAACGATGGAGTAAACTTTTTCTTGACACAGCTGGCACTCCCGCGTCTCTGAATCTCGGCTCTTCAGCAATCTCCCCTCCTGTTCTTAATCGCAGGTCGCATAAGGACGCCGAACAAAAACGCCGCGATTCTCTGAAGACTGCATACGATGATTTGCGTGTGCTGCTCCCACCGGTTCCTCTGCCTTCAGATGAAAACTTCCCTGACGAACCGATTCTTCCGGGTGCTCTCCCTCCAAGGGGACCTCCGAAAGTCGGCGGGGATGGCCCAAATAAAGGTGTCAGCAAGCTCCAGCTGCTCCGATGCGGAAATGATTTTATTCGAACGCTTAAGGGTCGGGTAGAGCGACGAGATAGCGAGATCGAGAATCTGAGGAAAGAAGTACTAAGGTTGCGTGCCATCACTGGAGATGCCGGCGGAGAAAACGTAGATCTCGAAAGAGATCTGGATGCCGTTGAAGCTTACTCGACTTTCCGGCAAACGTCACTGGGTGCCGTTGCGGAAGGTGACGATGCGGACGATGCGGAAGAGTGAAGGGCAGGCTGCTGGTCTATGTCAACTTCTTTCCTTGGCTGTTTTTGACTAAACAGATGTATAGTTATTCTTGCTAGGCAAGGTGTAGATTGGGTTCTAGCTGACGAATTTAATCAAAGAAAGGTTCAATATTGAGCACTGAGCGAGTGGGTGCCCGTCCGGTCGTCATTTTCACCCGCTTATGTGTGGCTAATGTCTTTGTCTTTTTGAGAATCACTCAACCATGGATGGTTGAGTGATTCTGGAAAGATTCTGGACGCGAAGTCCTCCGGGTCCGATGCCCGTTCTGTCCCGGGCGGGATCGAAGATACTAAGTTTCTAGTGGTTATCAGAAGTCAGAGAGAAAGGGATCGTGTCGGGACCGGTGTCCGATATTCCCCATCTCCGGTAACGTGGTCGAGGCCATAAGATCCCAACGACAGTCTACGAAATGGAAGCGGATTGCATGTGTTACTGGGAATATTATGATAGTAAGCCGCGGAATCTCACCGGAATCTCAGCGCGCATGAAGATCCAGGCACCAATGTTATAACGTTAAAGATAAGCCTTGCTTACGTAACTCGCGGTTGGAAAAGGTCTAACATTTGCTACACTTTTCCCTCTCCAGCTTCATCATGTCTGTAGTTGCACGTAGCCCGCTGTAAGATCAACATCGTTATGCATACTAAAGACACGTCTAACGTTCGTCAGCTCCTCTGTCTTCCTGTTGCATATCGCACTGGAGGCTCCCCTAGCCCTCCAGGCTTTCTGGTCCCCACAGAGCCTGCCTTTTATGCAAATGAACAACACCACGGTACTTATGCTAAAGGTTCGCTCATATTCTGGATTCAGAGTCGCGTGTATCTGCTCACATCAAAAAGCTGTATGGCGCATTGATCGCGGGGTCATGTGTCACCGCTTTCCTGGCATATCCTTTACCAGGTATGTACTGGAGTGCTTCAAGACGGATCAGCAGATAACCTTAAGAAATTAGAATTTCTACCTGGAAAGCGCGCACTCGCAATAGGGTTCTGCATTTACCACAGTGTGGTGTCAACAATTTTGTTCCAGGCCCCACGGTTCATCCCTCACTCTCTAGGTCCCTTCTTTGAGTCGTACGTGTTCTTTCACTCGTCCTAGAGTGGTTCTAAAACAATGATCATAGCATAAATGTTACGCCTGAGGTTGTGTGGGGTACATTTCACGGCGTGCTGGGACTTGCAATGATTGTGTGGTGGCAAGTAACGTTACAGTATGCCGCAGCAGTGAGAGGAGCTGCGCAGTAATCTCTATCCATTAGGGTAGTATACTCTATGCAGGACAATCCTAAATAGTCTAGTATTTATGCGCCCTTCTATCTGAAATGCCTCAACCTGAGGGTGTCCCCAACTAGTCCGCCGCCCGTAAGAATTGCAGTAGGCCTGGCAAGACGACGGGAGAAAATATGCGATGAGCCCCTAAACTTTATCTCCTGAGCATATGATCTGTGACATGATGTGCTTTCATGTATATCCCGTTTAGCTCAGTTGGTAGAGCGCGTCACTAGTAATGACGAGGTCAGTCGTTCAAGTCGGCTAATGGGAATTTATTTTTTCTCTCTTACTCTCTCCTTCATACGAAGTGGACTCATATTAATGCAAGCTTAAGCTTCAAGCTAGATTTTATTGCTTTGACTTTGCGGTGACTACCGCTGTTCTTGAAGTTCTCGGACTAGTCGTTTTATGTAGCCGTGGGAGATAAGATAAACATTGGCAACTCCATAAAGATATAGACACCGGTATTGAGTCCCTTTACCAAGCGCAAGTCTAGAGCGCTCCGTGCAGGGGAAGTATACCCCCCATTCTTGTTGTAAAACATGGCAGCACCACTCTATACTACAGCCTCAGGCTTACTGTTTCATGCTGGAAAGATCCTCATCTTAACTGTTGGCCTACCCGCTCGTGGCAAGACACACATTTCTCGCGCACTCGAACGTTATCTCACATGGATGGGCGTGAAGACGCAGGTCGTGTCTCTAGGTGACTATCGACGAAAGACGCTCGGTGGCACCCAGAAACTACCGTCAGACTACTTCACATTAGGTACGCACCAACTCGAAGCTAATTCCCTGAACCCTGTATGAATCGCTATCGGTAACAGGTGAGAAGAGCCCCGAAACCATGGAATTGCGCAAGATGGTGTCGGATGGCTGTGAGAAGCTCATCGAGGACTTCTTTGGGGCCGGTGGACAGGTTGTGATTTATGATGCCAACAATGGAACACGGCAGGTGCGCCAGGAGCTCGCAGAGAAATTCGATAAGCAGGGAATTCATGTGATCATCCTTGGTATGTTTCCTTCTAGTTGTAGGAATCGTCTGGTGACGTCCTTTCATGTAGAATCAGTTTGCGATAACAAAGAGATTATAGAGACCAATATTCGGAATGTGAAGATCTCATCTCCTGATGTGCGTTATCTCACTGTCTTGCTGATCTGACTACCGAAACTCGTGAAGTATCGCGGCTGGGACCCAGACAAGGCAGTAGACGATTACTACGGACGTATCCGCGATCGTGAGGCAACATATGAGACGGTTGAAGAAACCACTTGGCCATTTATTCGTATAATAAATGTATGTACGATACATACTTCATCTTATTTTTGCTGGCTGACCTGCACGGATGAAATCAGGTAGGCGAGAAGATCATGGTCAACGTATGTCCTGCTACACTATAAGAAGTTCGGGTTAACCTAATCCCCGTACAGAACATTCGTGGTTACTTGCAGGTGAGCAACCATTCCCAGTCGCTGTTCTGCGACAACTGATTGGAGAGCAGTCGCGGATTGTCTTCTTCCTCATGAATATCCACAACAGACCCCGCATGATTTACTTTGCTCGGGTAAGTAGCAAATTATAGTATTGTTATCTCTTGATCCATTCTATTAACAGTCCGGACAATCACTCATTGAACATTCTTACAAAGCCGACTCCGATCTTTCTCCAGCAGGGTGGGAATACTCTGAGCGACTGAAAGAGTTCGTCGTAGAGCGACGCGCCAAGTCGCTCGAGCAGCGCGGGTTCAACCCTAATGATCGACGTCTGGTTGTGCGTGCTTTCTATGCTTTTGTATGTTTGATTTTTTTTTAAATAGACCCACAAGATATGGACCTCAACTCGGCGTCGTGCCCATCACACTGCTTGGCCGTTCCTGACCGCGACAAAGACCCCTTCAGATCTACAATTGATCCCCCATATTGCCTCCTCTCACCTCACCATGCCACCACAGTCTGCGGTTGCCCGGCATATGGTTGTTACAGATGGAGAGCCGATAACAACAAAAGCTGCTGCTGGCCCATCCTTAAACGTAAAGGTGATCGAGAAACCACAGATGTCTGAGATTAATCCTGGAGTCTGGGACGGTCTCACGCCTGATCAAGCAAGGAAGTTTTACCCCGAGGAATGGGCAAGATTCGTCAAGGATCCATACGCGTTCCGTGCTCCTAGAGCAGAGAGCTATCACGATTTATCTGGTAATATTTATCAGTCTGCACTATCTTTGTTCTAATTACCTCTCTTGGCTTTAGTTCGCCTGGAACCCATTTTGATCGAACTGGAGCGTGAAAAAGAAGACCTCTTGATCATTGGACACTCTTCTGTCATCCGATGCCTTCTGTCGTATCTTATCGGGTTGCCAGCAAGCGAGATTCCCGCGATTGAGATTGCGAGAGGTGACTTGCTAGAAGTTGTTCCAACTTCGTATGGAGTGCACAGCCAAGCGTTCCACTTCTGGGATGGTCCTGGCCGCCGAGGCGAAGGCGTTGACGGGGATGACGGTCCAGAAGAGTTTGAGAGGTCAAAGAGGGATGAGACAAACTTTTACGAAAACTATGCGGAAGACACGAAAGGGAAAAAGCCAGTGACCACTGTTGAGCTGGGATTCCTGACCGGGGAACCCGAAAAAATACCGGAGTGAAAGTTGACTCGCACCCTTTTAAGTAATGTACAGTCTTAGCATCTCAGCATTGCGTACCCGTTGATACCTATAGTTGAAGTCAGAACAACGGCACTACCTCACGCTATGTTTTCGACCATACATTCATTTCATCGTGACCTCTGATAGTCTCGCTGAATATACTAAGTTATATAGGACCTGTTATGCAGGGTAAGCCTATCTGCAGAATAATGGTGTGAAAGGAGTCGGCGCAAGGTTAGTTTCCCCTCGCAGCTGCCTGCCTTCTCCGCCGGAACTTCCCTTGCTTGGCGTCAACTAAACCACTGCCAGTGAACATGATGATTTATTCTCTTTAATAGATCATTCTTCCAAGCTCCCTGCATACCAGAAGGTCACACGCCGTTGTCTGTATAAGGTCTTTCCGTGTGACACCACTCGACGCTTAGCGGGATGAAGGCAGGAAATGACCTCTCCCGGTTTGCTGGTAACTGCCATCCAGTGATATCAATTTGTCAGCGAAAGACAAGGGACAGCCTCCGGTGTCAATCCTTTACATCTTCGCATGACTTGAGGTTCGTTTACATAAAACATTCTGGGTAAAATATCGAAGAGGGGAATTGTGTCTGAGCCTGGACTCTGAAGCACATTTGTTTGGAGGGGCGTTAACTTAAGTAGCCGGTTACCGGAGTATGATGACCTCACACGGAGACTGAGTACTGAGACCCGAACGTTGATCGTTGACAACCATGTCCGCTTCCACTACATCACGTACACCCAACCTTCCACCCACAACGCGCTACCGCTCTCGACCATCGCATGGCCTGATTACATCGCGGTCGCCAGCACTGGCAGGCCGACGCGCCTCTGTTTCAGGGCTCGCCTCCACCAGTCAGAAAGCCCAGCGTACGTCCAAAACCATACAAAAGCTCGTCCTTCTACCCTCTGCACCACAAACAAGGCCTTTCCCAACAAGTGTTTCCGATGATATCCTCGGCTACGAGACCAACGCTGGCGTGGTCCGGGAATACAAGTCGGCTGGTGAACGCATGAGCAAGGAGCAGAGGAAACGGGCAGGATATAAGAGAATCACAGCGTATTGCATCGCTGAAGAACTGAGGATGAAATTGCTTGCGGGCTTTTTGAAGAGGGAGCACAATGTCACGCCAAGGGTATTTGACGAGGCAATGTATGTTGTGAGTCTCGTTTGCCTGTCTATATGTCGATTGTTATTTATTTCACCTTGGCTGACATACAACGTGTCTTTTAGATGTATCACCTTCCGCTACTTCCTGGGTACGGACCTAATACAAATGTCCGTTCCTCAGCAGCACCTATCACGGAAGCCAAGTCTCTACAGACCCGTTTTGCTGAGGCTGAAGAAAATGGTTATCAGGGCTCATATTTTATCCCTCAGCCAGATCCACCACAGATTACAGATGGTTACATGACGTCTGGATCCCATGGAGACTCTCGCCGACCCCCACCCGAACCATTAGTAGAATCCGAAGCCGAAGTAGAAGCGGAGGAGGTTGAGGAGGGAGAACAGCCCTACATTGTGGATGAGAGACATCAAGAAACAAGGGAGAGGGAAGGGCATGTGAGATATCAGCAGCCAGAGGGAAAAGAAGAGGATCGTATTGCCGAAGTCGTCTTCTTTGCTTATGGTGTAGCTGTCTTCTTTGGACTGGACGAGGGGCAAGAACGGGCTATCATAGAAGACCTCAGCAACGCGGGTATCCTCAAACGACCGATGCGAGAAGATGACTGGGAAATTGAAGAATGTCATTTCGCGGTACGCCCTCTCATTTCTACCGCTTCCTATCTGACACTGTATAGCATGATCCAACAATTTCATACCCACGCATATATAATGATTTCTTTAGTGCGTTTTTCAAACTGTGCCTTTCGTGTGCTGCTAAAACAACGTGAATCTAGCCTTCAAGTCTCCCTCCCATCTGCTGAAACTATCTGTCGCACATGCCCTTGCCCAGTCCACTCTCCTCGCACACTACGAGTCTGTTGCCACTTCTGTGCTTTCCTCGCCAAGCACGGTCTCGATACCACGACAGCTCGCGTTCTCCGGAGCTCTCAACCTCAAACGGCGTGATGCGATGAAGCTCACGGGCAAGCTGTTCAAGTTGAGACGCGATGTGAATCTCGTGAGCAATGTCTTGGACGTACCTGAGTTGTTTTGGAGCGAAGCAAGTCTGGGAGGATTGTATGAAGCCGTGCGAGAATATATGGAAATCGGGGAACGTGTCCAAGTCCTGAATGAAAAACTGGGGATTGCGAGCGAATTCGTGGGTACTCAATGCACTTGTCGTGTTCAGCAGCTGATGGGATGTTACCTTCTTTAGCTTGATGCTATACATGATCACTTGAACAATAATGCAATGGAGCGTATCACTTGGATTGTTATTTGGTGAGATCGACTATGAAGTTGAACTCTAGCTGACTGGAACTGACCTTTTTATTCGAAAGGCTGATTGTGGTAGCGATCCTTGTAGATTCGGTGAGTCATTTTGCACTACAATCCTTAAAAGAGGGAGAATAATGATCGCATTGTAGGGCGAAGTGATTGCGCGGCTAGTCGTGCATGCAACAATGGGCCCAGAGAAGGCAGAACGTGTGGTGTTACGGGGAGGAGGTGCGCTGAGAACCCTTTTCAAGGTAGTGTCGAAACGGTAGAACAAGAGACGTGATTTTGTTCGGGTCTGCTATAGATACAAGATATCCAGAAGGGAAGCGCTGACAAGATATAACACAGCAGATGATTTTGCGTTGTAAAGGCAGTTTTGCGTTTTGTTCCATTTTATCTTGTCACTCACAAAGCTTTATGAGCCATTAAGTGTAGGCACTGATCCGATGTAGATAACTTAGTGAGATAAAATTTGTTAAATAGTACAATACATACTATATGTTCTGTTCTATGAGGAACGCATTCTCAGCGCATGACGTCTAGTACTGCCTTACTCAGCGCGCAGTGCCACTGACACCCTCAACGGCAGTTGAATCCCATTTTCAACTTCGCCTTCCACTGTTGGAGCCATCACCACACAAGCCTCCCGCCGAATCCGTTTAGACTTATCAGTTAGTGTGAGTTCAAACTTTCCAATGATCTCCGTTAGAAATGCTTGGATTTCGATCACCCTGCATCCATAATAAGCTCAAAAGCACCTCTGCAGAATTATTCATAAACTACTCACGCAAAGCGCCATCCAATACAAGCCCTCACTCCTCCTCCGAATGTTCCCCTGAGAAAAAAAAAAGTGGTCCGTGATAATGCGCGTTGTTTCGTCGGGGACGGATGCTTACAAGTTGGAGTACACACTAAATGCCGTAGCCTTTTTCTCTTTCGCTGCGCCACTGCGCCATCTTTCCGGATTGAACACGTGTGCATCTTCGCCCCAGAGGTTCTTGTTCCTAGAAATGAGCATACCGTCAGATGGAAATTGTCGGCGCCATGTGGAACCTCTTACCGGTTGTATCCAGCAACTGATAGAACGATCCATGTACCCTTAGGAACCGGTAGCTCATGGATGACTTCCCCGGATCGTGTAGTGATCGGTTCTGATAACGGAAGGACATCATCTTCGGTGGCGTACCGGCAGCTATGATACAATACAGGGCAAAATCTTAGAACCTCCTGCAACGACACTGTAGCGTCATAATAGTCCCATGGTGTTAGCACGAAACCACCTACCTTTATAACGGCAGTAGTATATGGCATAGCGTCAAAGTCAGCTATCGTGAAATCAACATCCCCGCGCGCGTGCACAACCGTGTCTGTTTCCCTGATCTCTGCCCGGAGGCGGGATTGGATCTCAGGATGTTTGGCTAGCTCGAGCAGCGCCCAACTGATGGTCTTTGAGGTCGTCTCGTGCCCTGTGAAGAGGATAGTGCTGTGTAATGATAATAGCGATCTACAATCAGTATGTTACATACGTAGCGTGTTATGTACGCACCGCATCTGTGCAAACAGTTCTTCTTCTGTCAACTTCGCCTTCGCTTCTGTGTCCATATTGGCTTTTACTGCGCTTTTATCAGATTTGCTAAATCGGAATGAAGCTCTGCACTCACCAAGTAAGCTAAATACATCTCGACTGCCCTTTCCCTGCAATAGCATCTCCGCTTTTTCTTCCACCATCTGCTTTGCAACAACTGTTGCTGCGCCGCTTACCTCCCGCATGCGCACAAGAAGTGGGTTTTTGCTTGTGTTTCCGATGTATTTTAGAATGCCAAGCGGGATGTACCTCGAAACCCCCTGAAATAACATCTGCATATCTGACGGAGATGAGAACATGTCGGTCCTATGGTGAGAACAAATTTAGTTGGATATCAATTAATTAGAGGAAACAGAGGGAAATAAAAGTCAAGACTGACATTAAATTGCTGTATGCGTGTACAAGAGGACTTTTGTTGTCGTCCATAGAACCAAAGCGGGCATCAAAGGCAGCTGAAGAAAGAGATGAGTGAAAGAGATTACTGTGTACCTGCAAAAACAAATACCTTCCCCGATAGCATCCAAGGTTGCGCGGGACAGCCAGGCATGAATATCGAGCACTACTGATTGCTCCTTGGAGTTACTCATCATGTCCATCCATTTGTTACCCATCTACGAGAAATAGAATTGTTGATGAGTGTGGAGAAGGTATTTAATGACTTCAGTACCTACAGACTCCGCGCAGCCCTGAAATGATGACAAGAGGGCCTTGGTCTCTGGTCCACCAAATGCAGGCAGCATCACTCCTCGCTGTCTTTTGTGATCATCACCTTTGAAAGTTAATAAGTCAACAACAGATCATCTCACGTTTCGGTCTCGTCGTCAAAAACCTACCATCCGCCCATAGAATTCCTTTCCCCTCGATCATGTTTGCGACGATACGGCGATCATCCCGTCTAGAAAACCGATAGCCTGACTTTAAGTAGATGTACTGCAAGGCGGCGTGGTCGGAAATCATCAATCGGTCTTCCTATGAATCAGCTAATCAGAAAGTGTATGGGCATCTGCAAGTACGGATTGTCGTTACGTACGCCAAAGAAGCCCTTGAAGCGAACAATGCTCCCATACCGAGCTTGCCACGCGAAGTCTGCCTCTGCTGCCTGTCTTTGATAGAGCTCTTTCATATTCCCTGGTGCCGTCACATCAGAAAGGAAGAGCACCAGTAAAAGGGGATAGACATGCCCATAATAAATGATGGAGACTCTGGACCGGGAATATCCGTCAAAGATATGCGGGTGGGTCGACGATACACCCCATAGTAAATCACTAAAGCCGCAAAAACACTGGCAGCAGCAACAATGACAGGACCCATAGTTACAAGAGAAAAGATCTCAAAAAAAAACATGGGAAGTCTGTTTTATCAGTCTGTCAGTGAATCAGATGGCAGGGAAAGTATGACGGACATCCCTATGGCAGCCTCAAGCTATGTTCGAGTGGCATACTGATGATCAGTGGTTCACGGTGAAAACAAAGTTCGGGGACCTTCTGCACAGCTGGTTCTTGCCTTGGCGTGACAGTTGAGGCCCTGGCATCATTCCGCGTTTCAAAGTTGAAGTCTGTGATGATACACAGATCCCGTTCGTGGACTCGTGGGTATAAGAAGAACTCTCTCCATACCAAGTCCCGCCCATTTTTTTCACCCGATTATGATGACCGTCACAGTTGAATCTTCATTCGACCTCAGTTGTGAGTCTATCCAAAGGTAGCGAACTTGGATAGGCAATAAATAGTCTCGGAAGATGCGGACACTAGTGCGCACTGGTAAAGTTGCCGCAGATGATCACTAAGATGATCACTGATGAGGCCAAAAGAATCAGCGCTGGATGTGATTTGTTATCTCTTGCTGTACCGATAGCAATGGGATGAGACAAACCATCATACTTCGAGATCATGCAGTCTGTAAGATGAGACTGTTCCCAGAATTGCTGGACATTTGCCTCTGTTTCGACTCATAGGTCCTCCTGATTCGATATCATGCATCGTTTTTGTGTACGCGGCGTTTAGGAGGATATAAGTACCTCCTCGCTCCGTGACAGTTTTTGTTACCTTCGACTTGGTGGCACCGCCTTGATCATTCGCAGAACAGCTAGAAGTGGCTCTGCGGTGATGCCAATCATAGGCGAGGTAAGAAATGATGAGTGGCGTTACATTGCCTGCATCAGGAATAATGTCTAGATTCTAGCTGAGGATCTATACCAAAATTGTGGGCACAAACCGAGTGCTGCCTCCATTCTAGTGGCCGACTGGCGTAGCATGTGATATCGGAGTGGAAGAACGATAGCGTGAGAGGTCATAACGAGTGCTCGAGTGTATAAAGAAAGCACATACGCATGGCAAATATATCGTGACGGCACGCAAAGGTGACCTAAGGAAACCATAACCCCTATCGCAGCAGCGCCAAATCCAACTCTGACTCCACGCAGGTGGTAGCAATCAGAACCTCGGCGCAGTGGACGCCGCTGACTGGAGTAACGTTAGGATGAGGAAACGCCACCGCCAAAAGTACTGCCATACTGGCGTACGTAAGGACAACCCAGATGGGTGGTGTCATCACATGGGACGAAACCATATGATTTGATGGCATAGCTATGGCAGCCCCAAATCTATTCCGAGCGGCCCAGGGTCACTATTCGTGAATTCAAATGCCACTGAAAGTATCAAGCCACTTGACTGTGGATTAAAAGTACTCTTTCGTGGATTTCGGGCACAAGCAGTGAGCTTCGATGAGAGCAGACATTCTACCCGAGGAGCAACAAAGAGCGAAAGGCTGTTACTGCATCGGAAAAAATGAGATGAGATGGACTGCACGCGTACTTGTCTGCTTCTTTGATCTGTGATAGGAGCACAAGGACGGGGGTGAATATCATTGCGGGGCGCTAGTGGGTATGATATTCATGTACTTGATGTGTTGGGCTTGATGCGTGAGCACTCGGACACTTGTAATGATCAACTCAAAACCGGGCGCGTAGGGTGAATGGGCAGGCAGGGGATAATTATCTGGTTGCACGGCGCTATGTATATTTTCCCCTAGTATTACCATCGGGATGGCGTGGAGGCGTAGATAAATATCGTATCGTATCAGCTTGTCTACATTGCCATGTGCATGCTTGTGCAAACATACATTTTGTGTGGTGATGAGAACGTATCCCATGCCTGTCTGCGGTAGCGCGCACTCTGTCGTCCTCCAAAATTTATGATTCATCGACTTTGGTAGCCTGTCCCCCGTCAACCAGCCGACAGGCGGGAAGCATCAAAGAAAGATCGGATTGCGCTAGTACCGGATAGGCGGGATCGGTTCCGCGCGTATGGAAGCAAGGTCGACGGCTTGATCAATTGCTTCGTCAATCTCGCCGATGAGGACTCTAGGAACAAACGTGTGAGAGTTTTGTTGAGAGGGGGGGAACAAAATGAGGACACTGACATCATGTCCCCTTTGACGAGGTAGAGACCCAGGTCGACTTCCTCGACGCCATCGTCCATACTATAGATCCTCTCCTTTGAATCACTGAGGACGACATTGGACTTTTGGTCATAACCAGCAAGGACGCCGACGATGGCTCGTCCGTCTTGTAGTATGAGGAGAACGCGCCCTGGAAGATTGTTTGAGTCAATATGAAAGTGGAGGAAGAGGAGATGAACAGACTATCGACGTAACCCTGCAAGCTGGACATTGCTGGTTGTGCAAAAGTAATCGATACACTAATACAAGCGGCATCATGGTGTGGCTGTGTATTTCATGTCATATACAGGTCCAGGGGCGGAATGAAACTTGGTTCATCCGGGCAAGTTGTTAACTACCGCTCTTGCTTCTTCCCCCCTCGTTGCGACGACGGAGTCCCCTTGCCGCCGCCACCGCCGACGACGACTTGAGTTAAAAAGCTCATTCCCTTCCTTAATTCACTTCTACAATCCCCATCATGGAGAAACACAACATACCAATGGAGAAGCTTGCCTCTGTCGAGCTCAACGATGACTTACACGATCATACCAGGGACCTCCCACCCCCAGCAACAGCCCACCACCAGCAACAACCCCGTCCCCGCGCAAAGCTTAGCGCAGCTGCTATTATCCCCGTCTGGATCGTTCTCAGTAGCGGCGTTATTATCTACAACAACTACATCTACAACACCTTGAATTTCAAGTACCCTGTGTTTTTGGTTACCTGGCACTTGACATTTGCGGTGAGTCTTCCACTGTTTTCACCCTTGAACGTTTTGCTCCCCACTCTTTCTGTTATTTTTTTTTCCCTTTGCTCTGCCACGTTATCTTTCTCTCCCGAAGTACTTCCACATTCGCTCATACACATCTAGGCAATCGGTACTCGTGTACTCCAACGCACCACGCACCTCCTCGACGGTGCCAAGGATGTTCCCGTTAGCAAAGACATGTTCTTCCGCTCCATCCTCCCCATTGGCCTCCTTTTCTCTGGCAGTCTCATCCTCAGCAATACTGCTTATCTGTACCTGAGCGTGGCGTACATTCAGATGTTGAAGGTGGGTTGGTCCGTCTCCACCGGTCTGCGTTATCTTCTCGATGTGCTCTTCGATTCATCGTTCGATGTTATTCCCATTATTGATACCTGATCCTGCTCCCCCTCTTCTCTACCACCATTTCTTTTCGGGTTCTTTCACTTTTCATCCGCGCTTTTATCTTTTGTCTACTCCCAGCTTTGTTCCCGAGCCTTTCCTTCACGGTTCTCCTTCACCGCTTGCTCTTCTATTCCTTCTGCCCGCTTATGATCTTCCCTTAATATCCCTCTTCTAAGATCCCTTCCATCCCACCTTCAGCTCTGCCTCGAATCTTATCATTCATGCTAACCTCTACTTTCCTACGCAGGCCTTCACCCCCGTAGCCATCCTACTCATCTCCTGGGTCTTCCGGCTTAGCGAGCCCTCACGCAAGCTGTTACTCATCGTTCTCATGATATCCTCCGGTGTTGCCCTCGCGAGCAAGGGTGAGCGGTGGTTTAGTTTGGTTGGATTTGTAATTCAAGCTGGAGGAGTTGGAGTGAGTGATGTTTTACTTTCGGGATCTGGGCATACTCGCCTTGCCTCCCTACCAAAAGCACTCAACTAACCTTTCTTCACAGTTCGAAGCCACACGCCTTGTGCTTATCCAAACCCTTCTGCATGGGCTCAAGATGGACCCCCTCGTCTCACTACACCTCTACGCACCTGTCTGCGCGCTCATCAACTTCTGTGTGATACCCTTCACTGAAGGAGCGGCGCCGTTCCGTGTGGTGTGGGAAAGTATCGTGGGGTCGTACAGCGGCGCTATGTCTGACGTATCCAGCAGCACAGTATCCGTTGTAGTCGATACGGCAACGTCCGTGGGTGCCACATCGGGAGGGGCAATCCTCGCTATAGGTGAAGAGGTGGTGCAGACTGTGGCACCACACATAACGCCCTTCCTGCTGCTCACAAATGCACTACTCGCATTCCTGCTGAACATTGCGGCGGTGTTCTTGGTGGGCGTGGGGAGCGGGCTGGTGCTGACGCTTGCGGGGGTATTCAAGGATGTACTCCTGGTGACGGGGAGCGTGCTGATTTGGGGTGGGCAGGTTAGCTTGATGCAGGCGGGTGGTGAGTTTCTCGATGATTTTAGTATTTGATTCATCGCTAATATTTTGCTTTTCTCAGGATATTCGATAGCTTTGTGTGGATTGGTGATGTTTAAGGTTTCGGGTGGGAAGTAAGCGCGCGGCGGTGTGATTCGCATCCCACACCTCGTCAACTTCCGCTCCCTAAAATCCCACGTCGTCCCCGGCCCCCATGCATTCCCAGCTCTTTAAGCGTAACCATTTACGCGTTCGCCTAATCAATCTGTTTCTCCTGTGGATGCTCGCCATATTCTCCGCTTACTTCTTGCTGTCCTCGCTCCTGCACATACTCTGGCACCTATCTTGTCACCCTTGCCTCACAGCACACTATCTCGCCTCGTACATGCCCTTAGACATACGGACATCATTTACACTACTTCCTGTCCTTTTGTGTTTTCTACTCCAGGACCGTTCACCCCTACATACTTGTTCCCTGCTCACTTTCTGCGAGGTGGTGTACAGTATTCACATAGACTCTTGCAGTGCTTACATAGTTATTCGTGCCATATGCTATCTGACTAGATTTACTGCAGAAACGGTGATTACTTATATACGATCTACTCGACTCTCGCAAAGCCTCAAGTACTCGTAACAAGTTTCAACTATTTTCGTAGTAGTAGTGAAGAACTTACCACGCAGGATAGTGGTTCATGTAGACTATGATAAGCTTGATTTTTATTTGACGAAAAATGGTTGCCAAAGTGTTGCGGCACTGAAAATTTTATGTAAACAAAGTCGATACTACTACACCATATGGATACTACCCTGACTCCTCGCGAGGTTAAACGATGCTAAAGCCTCCTCCTGGCTATCAAATCTAAGAAACGTAGCATAACTCACGCCTATTACTTGAGGCACTGCAAGACTCCTAACACAACACACCTCAACTAAAATTCACGCTTCGTAGTGAAGCACCCACCACGCAGGATAGACACCGGGGCGTCATCCGGTGTATACAACATACCAACGCCCTCGTCCTGACGTGTGCAATCGATTCACAAGAGCCTCCTGCGACAGTCTCATAATGTCGCTCATGTCGTGGGGTATCCGGGCTGTATTCGAGTTGATCAGGCCCGTAACACACCCCAAGGCGAATTCTGCGCGTGCCTCATCCGCCGTGGAGAAACTTCGGTGTGCATTGTGAGATAAACCTGTCACTTCAGCCTCGCACTGAGACCTTTCAAGTCCCCATCAGCGAACCTCCATGTGTATGCCGAAGTCCACACTAACCAGGTTGTGTATATACCGGGGTGGCGCCCTACAAACACCACATAAAAAGAACCCATCTAGCAGCTGTTCTTGTCGCTCGTGAGGGGAGATGTTTCGTTGGGGAAGTCTGATAAGGAGCTTTTGAGAACGGGCTATTATGTGTCCACTGTTCAATTATGAGGTGTCCTTGGTTGGCATCATAAGTTCCAGTCGTACATTATTCTTAGCTCAAATCGTGTGCATGAAGTCCTAATGCTCGACTCACCATTCGCTCACCCGCCCACATTGCCCCGGGTTGGATTACCCAAATGCATGTAGGTTTCGCACTTATTTCTGTTGCCCGAGCGCCCTAGTTCACGCTGTTGAGCACCATTATCGCGAGGCTGCATGTTGGCGCGGCCAACATAGCCCGTCAGTGGATTTATTTTGACTGCACTACGGGGTCAGACTCCCGGACCTACGGGAGCTGTATGGGGCGTATATAGCCAAGCGCGCCTACGCTTGGGACAAGACCTGGAACATTAGCGCTGTGTCAATCTTTCGTCATGCAAAGTTAACAGCTGGATTTGAGAATTGGCTTTGGAGTTCGACAACTTGAGTTTCTCCCCGAGTTGAATACATCTTTTATGCAGTCGAGCTGTACACGTGGTGTGAACCCCTGTGAGCCCTTGCCTGCCTTCAGTGTAGGCAAGGTAAAGACGGCTCTGCGCTCCGTAGCGGGATTCTCCAGTGGGGCGATGAGACTCTCTCAAGCTTTGCGTGTTAGCTACGCAACTTCTGCTTCTGGAGATCAGATTCGTACTCGGAACAAAAAACATAAATTTCGGCCAGGGGGTATTGTCTATATAATCAAGGAGCTCGACTTGGCCTTCGTCAGTACACGTGTGGTGCCTTGGAAATATATAGATGGAACAAAAAGGGTGGTCATCTCAGCTCCACTTGTCTTCAAGAAACCGTGTCATACAAGGAATAGGGAGCCGCCAGAAACAGTTCTATATTTTCTAGACGTCCAAGAGTCATAGCAGTCAAGAGCGCAGATGATGTGTGTAGGAGGTCCATGAGATGGCTTGATCGCTGATATCTACGTGCTAGTGACCACTTGCTGAATGGCTTGCACGACTGCAGTAGCGTCAATCCGGAGTTCTTCGTCATGATCACTTCCCGAAGTAACTGGTGGAAGACTGTCACTTTGGAACTGCCTGAAAATAAGATGAAATAAATGAGAAGAAGATACATAAGGGGGTAGAGCGTACTGATCATTCCACCAGCCAATGTAACGAACTCCCAGGGAGTGAGCTGATATTTCTGCATCGCGATTGAAAACGCCAGAGGGGAAAAATTCCATGAGAGTCGAGTGTGCTGATGGCCTCATGAACACGCTGTCCGCAAGGGTATCACCGTAAACACCAAGAACAACCTTCATGTAAAGAACCACAGTTCAGTTATAGCGCGATATTTTTACAACTCATTAGCACTTACAGTAGAATTGGCAACGGCTGACAATCTCTCTGTCCAGCGTTCCTCTGAAGAGACTACGTAGACCTCGAAGTTGTTCTTCCCTTTCAACGTTTCAAGAGTACCAACCAATGCAGAGTGGTCACTTCTCCTCAGCTTTGGGCCACCTGCGGCATCTTGTCGAGATATATAAGTAACTATCGTTTTTTCGTTTTTGTTGTTTGGATTCTGTGTCGGGTCTTCTACGTTCAAGAAGTGGGCAAGATTCTGCCGAATTGGCTCCCACCATTCCTTTGATGCATCCAGCCCAACATGAGGAACAGCGAATGGAGGCACATCATTTGTTGAGCGTTCAGCTGCACCAAGGTCGGCAACAACTAGCCTTTCGATAAGGAATGGAACTTCCATTTCCGCATAATCTTCCCAGTCTTCCTTATACATCAACCCGAGCGTTGGAAAAGCGGCCTTTGGAAGATATGGATGGAAACCACTGTCCGAACGATGACGTGTTGGGGCGGATCGTGGATCTTTGAAAGTAGGGATATTCGGGAAGAACAATCGCCGTGGCGGAGGGAATAGGTTGTGCCCTGAAGATGTCGATGTGTCAAGGGAGCTGTAAGTCCGCCAGAGCGAGAAAAGTGTGTAGTTATCTAGATATGTGAGATAAGGACGTGCTCATGAAGATGCAGGTATAGACGAACTTGGAGTCATGTCATATGATAGCCAGGTGACGGCTTGAATCCTAGACAAAGTTAATAGCCATTGGAATTATAGATGTATAATACTTACAGGCCACCATACGAACCAAGCCTCTCTCTCGCTTGCTCAACCGACAGGAATTCCCATTCTCCGGGTCGCGGAGCTTCGTGCAGGTTGCCAATAGATGATGCAATGGAACCCAACGAAGGGAAGTTTAGGGGATCATCCGTCACAATGAAAATTGTGCCATTGCACATTATTACATTGTCCATGATGGAGAATCCTACAAGGGAATGAAGTAGGAATATTAGTAACATGCCTACGAGCGGTCGCAGCGCCCACCTGCTACGTGCTTCACTAATTGCGTCTGAGGAACGTCCCTATCCCACTTCATAAAGCCATCATTAACGTTAATGTTTCCGAAGATGACTTGTTTCTGCGTTTCAGAGACAAGGTCGCTCTTTATCCACATGGTATCTTCGCCTGCATTATCTTCTTTTTCCTCTTGCTGTTTATGAATGCTGGACACATGGATGTCCTCAGAAACCCAGTCCCCATAAATGTCCGTGTCAAGGTTGCCGGGATTTGAGAAGGTAGTAGCGAGTTTAGAATTAGTGAATAAGTCAAAAGTGACCTCGAAATTGTAGAAGATGACGAAAATCATGACAGAGAACAAGACGAGAGTGGCCTCCCGCCGATTAGGCGGATGAAGCCAGGTCATCGTTGATGCAGCTCAAACTGACCAGAAATCTTGAGCTGTTGAGTGACGCCGTTGGGAGTTGCAACGTTGAGCAGCCGAAATAGCAATTAGCGATATGTCAATACCTTATAAATTCAACAAGGACAAACAACCATGCAGTGGCCTTCAGATTGCTTTCAGACGTCCGATACACGAGACAGCTAATAGAAACACAACTGGATAGAATACAACAGGATCGAATGTAATAAAAGTAGGTGAAATGATAATATGTGCAAGATAATGATAACCTGCGCAGAAATTTACACCTCCTGACTAGTGCCCTCCTTCTTGCCTTTGCTGTAAAGGACGTCAGGACTGTGTTCGCGATAACACAACACGGCATACCTTGACTTGCTGGGCAGTAATTCGGGGTTGATGAAGGGGACCACTCCACCTTGTGAGATCACTACGTCACCCAGGAGCCTGTTCAATCTACAGCGATATCAGAGTCATCGAGGCTCTGAGACGGGAGATTGACTCACTCTTCATCATTTCGGATGGCCAACTGCAAATGGCGGGGTACAATACGTTGTTTCTGTTGCGCTCATCAGTCAGGGGCCCGAAACTGGGATAATTCCAACTAACCTTGTTATCACGGGCGGCATTGCCTGCAAGCTCAAGAATCTCGGCGGCAAGATACTCGAGAACTGCTGCGAGGTAGACTGGAATATTTTGGTATCAGTCTATACGAATATATTTGCAAGACGCCTGACTTACCTGGGGCACCAGCACCCACACGCTGGGCATAGTTCCCTTTCTTCAAAAGACGGTGGACACGGCCAACAGGGAACTGAAGTCCGGCCTTTGCAGAGCGCGACTGTGACTTGCCTTCACCGCTAGTCTTGCCGCCAGAGGCAGATTTGCCAGCTTTACCTGTACAGACGTGTTAACATACTTGAGGCACGAGAATTCTCTTGTCCACGAACCCTTTCCCGACTAGGGAATGACCCAGATGAGAATTGTGCTTCAGACAATACAAAAAGAACAACGAACCATTGTTAGCGTTAGTTGAAGTAGGCAACTAGGGGGTGGTTATGGTTTGAGATCAAGGGATGACGATCAACAAAGAGAGCGCGCCTCGGCCGCTTATATACACTCACGTGACATATGACCACCACGCCCCGATTTAGGAATCTTCACTTTTCACCAATGTTTGTTCGCGCACCCGTCCGCGCACGGTGGCAAGAAACAGCGAACCTCCGAAGATTCATCCAGCGTCCAGGTTGTGCAAGATATTTGACTTCTGGAACTGATGAGTCTGTGAAGAAGTCTACGAAGGCACTTCCTGATGATGACTTGACGTTGCCGTTCCTACAACGCCCACTCGGAGTGAGGGAGAAGCCTTCGCCTGTCCTGAAAACATGGGCGGACACCAGGGAGGAGCTAATGGACCAGGAAACGCGCTTGGCACAGAGAAAGCACCTGTGAGCTAGTTATTGACTGGTGTGGGGATTATTTTGACGGCTTGCAAGGATGAAAGAAGCCACGAAAGGCTATTTTACTGACCTCAATGCAACGAGGAAGCACGGTGGTAAAACATGGATAGCACCCAACGTGATGATTCGCGAAGATGTATGTTCATTAATCTTCGTGAAGGCAAGAAGTTGACAGTTCACTCAGAAAGCACTTTATTTCCCAAACATAATTGGCTCAGGCCTGGATAGGAAGTCTAAAAAGCATACCACGAGCATTTGTGAAGGACGTATATCCGTGATATCTATGTTGTCGACAAGGATGTCAGAGGTACTCCCGTATATTTTTTTCTTATTCTCCTCAGTGCTGAGTAGATGCAGATACACGTGAATGGCTTCACGGCACCGACGAACGCGAGGTTCCTCTCAAACCCACTCTACCAATATGTGCAGATCAACTTGCAAGAAAATCTTCTCAAGTCCTTCCTCGTATCGCTATTTCTTTCGTCAATAGCCAAGTCGGTTCCCCCAGAGCTACACCCGACATACTTGGTGTCGAGCCAGAACATGGAATTCTTGCGCGATCAGCTTGGTATGATGAATAAACACGTCGGGTACGTCTACCTTGTGGATAGCAACCTTAAGGTTAGGTGGGCTGGCTGCGCAGATGCCAAGGTGGAGGAGACAGATGCCCTTGAACGATGTACAGGGGTGCTATTAAATAGGCTAGAAAAGAAAAGATCTGTCAAAGCTCCGCAGTAGTACATCATGTTCGTTAAATTATACATTCCATCGTCCTAACAGACTAAAAATTATTCGTCGGAAATTTCTTTATGGCAAACCTATCTGGAACACCAAGGTTTTAAATGTTAACTTTGGCATTTCCCAAGTGAGTAACATTTTCGTACTAGTTGACTGCATAGAGCGTTTACGTGCTACACCGCACCACCGCCAGTTGGTAGCTGACGCGCTCTTGAAAAATAACTGAAATCCCTTCGTCGGAGTTGAACATGGTATTCTCGACGAATGATGAACGTAGTTCCAGTACACACATCTGCATGAACGCAGCAAATTGAGAAATGCCATAGTAAATATCAACCCCCACGAGGATGAGGAATTGATGAGAGTGGTCAAATGCAGATGTCAATCACAGAAGAAGTCTATAGCATTCATCACAGCATGCAATCACTTACTACATCGGCACTTGTGACCTTCTGTGCTTGAGCCTGAGCAGTTATGTGACTCCCCTTGAGGCTGATATTGCAGGGCATTTTGTTTCCAGTGAAAAGTCAGACCGTGCTCACGATGTACGACAAATCTGGCAAGTCGTGGGTGGTGGTCAGGCAGCCTTTGACAGGTATCACTGCTGAATAACGTACCGAAAGCCGTTCCTGAATGAAAAAACTAAGAGAAATTATCAGGTTTATCCGACACCATGATATCAACGACCTCAAGCCTGAATGGTTGGGATTTTGATAAGTTCTGAAAAGCGTTCTAACGCACAGGCTTACAGTCAAATGACACCCATTCTGCAACAATTCCACCTGTGGAATACATTTATTTCTCTCATCGTGAGTCAAGCGTGGTGCATGTCATGCATTGCGCTACTGGTGATAGATTAAAAATAAATGACTTCACGTCAACGATTATTCTCCGCCTTGTAGGTGTCAGGATATATCACTGCGTCTCGCACGTCCAACGCAGTGTTCTGAGAAGATGAGAATAGCTCATTGAGTCCGGAAAGCGGTTGTGGTGAGGATCCTGTCTGTAACTGCTGTCGGAAAGATGTTTAGGTCAATGGTTATACATCGCAAATTCGTAGTACTGTTTCAAACTTCAAACATCCCTGAGAGGCGGTATCTACATGTAATCTTGTGTTAGAATTTCTAGAGTCGTTGCAAAATGGTGTTTCAGTCTCGAATGAAAGTTGTTTGTACGTGTTAGCTACGTGTCGTCTTCGGGTTATACGAAACACTTTCTTGACGGTTGCTGTGACCTACACTCTCAAGTTAATAGAAAATCAAGTCCATGGCCTCTCCTTCTCAGCAGCTTCCCCCTGGATGGGCAGCAGAATGGTATCAGATCCGTTTGTCCCCACTTTCTGCACTTTTATTGATAAACAACTTGCAGGGATCCTACTACCCAGAGATATCTTTTCACTGGTGCGTATCATATGCACGCCCATTGATATTGTCCAATATTCTCCCATGCAGAGCCGTCCACTGGACGCAGTCAGTGGGAAGTCCCGACACCTACTCCAGCTACACTGATAGATCATGGACCCTCTGTGTCACCTCCTCTCCCCGCGACCCACCACACGAAGCGTCGCCAATACGCAGCTGGTCAAACGCAAGCGTACTACGGCACTAATGATGGCCTTGGTGACCAGTATGGCACCCTTGGTGTACAGCAGCAGCAACACCCTGCAGCCACTGCCCAGCTCTTCACTCCAGGACTGGCTGCGGAGGGGGGTTTTGCGGGTCAGCAGCAAGTTCCATACTACCCACCCCCACAGGAGCCCCAATACATCAATGCCCCCGGGTTTGGCCAGGAACCAGCGTACCACCCACCTAATGCGCCGATCCATCATCTGACGGATCAGTTTGGGCAGATGGGAATGGGACAAAAGCCGCTACATCTTCAGACGACCAATCTACTTACGTCTCCACCGGACCCTCGTGAGCTTATACACCCACCTCCAGAAATTAGGCTGCCTCCCAACGCGTGCATTACGTCATCGCCGTTCGCAAATGCGGATCCATCATACCAGCGGTGCACCGTGAATGCCATTCCGACTACGTCTTCGCTGTTAAATAAGTCCAAAATTCCATTGGGTCTAGTGATTACTCCCTACCGAACGGTGAAGGAGGGCGAGCAGCAGGTGCCTGTTGTAACTGACACGGTGATTGCGCGCTGCAGACGGTGCAGGACTTACATAAATCCTTATGTCCAATTCATCGACAACGGCAATCGGTGAGATTGATATATATTAAAGACTTGTGTCGTGCGCTGACATGTGATCACAGTTGGCGGTGTTGCATGTGCAGCATGTCGAATGAGGTCCCTCAACTATTTGATTGGGACCAAACGCGCAATCAGCCTGGAGACCGATGGGCTAGGGACGAACTGAACCATTCCGTAGTCGAATTTGTTGCGCCGACTGAGTACATGGTCCGCCCACCACAGCCTGCAGTTTACGTAATTCTTATCGACGTCAGCCATACCGCCGTGCAGTCGGGTAAGCCATCACAGTGGTGAAGTAGCAGCTTGGTGACATTTTGCTACAGGTATGGTGGCAACGGCGACACGCACTATCCTTGAAAACCTGGATCGTATACCCAACGACGATGAGCGCACCAAAGTCGCAATTATCGCCTATGACACTTCTCTTTATTTCTTCTCGATGCCTGTGAATACTTTATCTGATATTCTCAAATTTTACGCTAAAGTGTTACTTGTTACTTTGTAGCCTGGGACGACGGAGTCAACGATGCTCGTTGTTTCAGACGTTGATGACGTCTTTTTACCGAAACCTACTGATCTCTTGGTAAACCTGACAGAAGCGCGGCAGTCGCTGGAGTCACTGCTTGGCAGGATCAATGACATGTTCCAGGATAATCACACTATTGGAAGTGCCATAGGCCCTGCGCTGCAAGCTGGCTTTAAGTTGATGGTAAGCTGCTCAAGGGAAATGTATTCCAGCCCTGAAACTGTTTTCAGGCTCCTATCGGTGGCAAGATCATCGTACTCTCGTCTTCTTTGCCAAATATTGGTGCTGGCGCGCTCAAGAACCGTGAAGATCTTAAAGTTCTTGGGACATCAAAAGTATGCCTTGATCATGTCGCCGTTTAAGGGTTTACTAACGAGTTCCATGCAGGAATCCGGCCTGCTGCAAGCTGCCTCGCCCTTCTACAAGACATTCGCCATCGAGTGTTCGCGGGCCCAGGTCTCGGTGGACATGTTCCTATTCAGTGCTGCATACCAAGATGTTGCCAGTCTCGGTTCGTGATTCCATATTATTCCTATCAACTCATACTCACTTGATTTCACTAGCTTGCCTACCACACTACACTTCTGGCCAAACCTACTTCTACCCTGCGTTCAATGCTGCTCGGTCTGAAGACGCCATTAAATTCGCGCACGAGTTCGGCGAAGTCCTCGCGATGCCCATCATGTTAGAAGCCGTTATGCGCGTCCGTGCTTCGAAAGGTAAAGGACCCTTACTTCTTCGCTAGAGCAAAGCTCATCGGTGCAATCAAGGTTTGCGCATGGCTTCATTCCATGGAAACTTCTTCGTTCGCTCTACGGACCTCCTAGCAATGCCTGCCGTGCCCACCGATCAATCTTACGCCATCGAGATCCAGATTGAGGACACCCTTACGCAACCATTTGTTGTTTTGCAGACTGCAGTTTTGCACACGACGTGTCAGGGGGAGCGGCGTATCCGCGTTATCACTCTTGCGTTGCCGACAACCAGCAGCCTTTCGGAGGTTTTCGCATCCGCCGACCAGGTGGCGATCGCGACCCTCCTGGCGAACAAAGCCGTTGAGCGCTCGCTGACACACAAACTCGAGGACGCCCGTGACGCAGTGCATCAGCGGCTTGTGGAAGTCTTGTCCAGCTACAAGAGCAGTATGACGTCCGCGGGCGCAGGTGCGAATGCGCAACTAGCAATCTCCGAGAACCTGAAGATGTTGCCTGTGTTGGTACTCGGGCTACTGAAAAATGTAAGTTGGTCACATCGCTGTGCACTCGTGACCTGACTTGCTCATCTATGCAGGTTGGTATCCGTCAAAGTGCACAAATTCCTCCCGATCTCAGGGCCTATGCCCAAGCTCTGCTGACCTCTCTACCTTCGCAAACTCTCATCCCGTATATTCATCCCACGTTCTATTCCCTACATAATATGCCGCCTGAAGTAAGTTTATTTCTCATACGAAAATCTCGTATTTCACATCATTTCCAGGCTGGAACGGTGGGCGAGCAAGGTGTGACCCTGCCAACCCCTTTGCCCCTCACTTCAGAACGGCTGGAAAGACACGGCTTGTACCTAATCGAGGATGGTCAGACGATATTCTTGTGGATCGGTCGCGATGCTGTACCACGACTCGTAATGGATGTCTTCAATCTGCCGAATTACGAGGTTCTACGCGGCGGCAAGGTGAGCATCCGATTACTTTTGCGAGTTCCATTCCTCAGTTTGCTCCTTGCGAACAGACAACACTACCTGTTCTTGACAACGAGTTCTCACAGCGGGTCAACGCCATCATCCAGAAAACACGCGAGATGCGCAGAGGCGTGTATTATCCCCATCTGTATGTGGTTAAAGAGGATGGCGAACCGCCTCTGCGGCTCTGGGCTCTCAGCTGCCTCATACAAGATCGTGCCGATGTTTTACCGAGCTATCAGCAGTTCATTGGACAATTGAAGGACAAGGTTAACGGAGCCAATAATTACTGATACTGCATATCCCCAGTTAATCAGATCAATGTTGGGTGAGCGGAGGCGGCGACTGCACTGAGATAAATATTACGCTCAAGATTCTGTTGGTACTCTCCTCCGAGACGTTTTGTATAGAAAAGGCAGATAAGATCTTTTTGGATTGCATTAACGTAAGTCGGGGTCCGAAGACTAATAGCAGCAAGATCTGCGCTTTGAAGTTGAAGCGAACGCTCTGGTCGTTTTGGAAAAAATCTTCGAGGATGCACTTGTGACCAGAAACGTTCGCGGCCCGTTGGTTCGCCGTGTGCCACCACTATCCCACAAATAGCATTCTCAGTGCTAAAGGTTCAACCGTATTTCAGGGGTTTGGCCTAGGCTTATGTTTAATGTACGTTCGTTCACCTTTTTTCTACTAGCATGGAGTCAGGTGAGTCAAATATCGATGAGGCCATCTGAGTGGTCAAGTTCGAAGTAAATTCTGGAACTTCCGATGGCGAGAGTCAAATTCACGTCAAAATTACATGCTATTTATTTATGTAAAGGGGTGGACCATTCCTCCGACATTCCAAGCGACTTGGAGTCTTATAAAAATAACATCCCATGGTTATACAATTAGTCCGTGAGCCTTGTCCCTTCCTCCTCCCCCCGGACTATGTCTCTTTTACCAGCCACAACTGTATCAATTCTCGCACCAGATGACGCATATCCGGCCTCTGCGGTCTCATCGACATGCTACGCTTCGCCTCGACCACGCTGCAAGCTTGAACTCACAGAGGGCTCTGTAGTAGATGTAATTGAAGTGTCACCCGTGACGCCCGAAGAGAAGCAGAACGATGATGCGGAGGGACTCGCACGTTCTCAGCCCCAGCTGAAGACCAAAACACAAAAGACACGAGAGCAGATCCAGCTTGCGGCGCTGTGCTGGTTTGTCTATCTGGAGGGTTGGAATGATGGTTCCAACGGCCCTCTGTTACCAAGGATCCAGAAGGTTTATGGGGTGCGTTTCTTATATTACGTGTCGTGAATTCTTGTTGACATCCTTATCTAGGTGGGGTATGCTGTTGTATCTCTGATTTTTGTTTTCGCCTGTGTGGTTAGTGCGCATGCGATATCTGGTCTGGTAATGGTCCTCATCATCTGCTGGCCACGTAGGGATTTGTCACAGGTGCTGTTTCTAATGTGATCCTTGCCGAGAAGTTGGGATTCGGAAAAGTATGCCAGTCAAACTAGAAAAATTATGTGCGAACGACCCTGACTTATTTTTTGTAAGGTGATGGTGCTAGGTACTGACCACTCATATCGAGGGGGGCACGACAACTCTTAATTTCTCGTACTTCAGGTTCCTTATTTCAAGTCGTGGCATACTGCATCGAGTCTTCAGCGCCCCCCTATCCCGCCTTCATATTTGCGTACTTTATCAACGGAATCGGACTGGCTCTACAGGTGTGTATAATTATTTATCATCAAGAAACTTTGCTAGACATCAGGAACCCAGAATGCGAATGCGGTTGGCTATGTTGCATCCCTTAAAGAAAATGCCGAATTGAAGATGGGTCTTCTCATGGCAAGTACGAGTCAGCCATTTGTGAAGTCTGTTCACTCCGCTCACCGATATATGTAGCGTATGGTAATTTTAACCTCACTAGAAATTTTCATGAAACCTCACTGCTCACCACTTGTAATAGGGGCTGGGGCGCTCTCGTCCCCTCTTGTCGCTACTCAATTTGCGCAGCTACCTCGATGGAATTTTCATTACTTGACGTCCCTAGGAATTGCGATCACCAATACCATCGCCTTGATTATTGTCTTCCGATTGAAACGCCAGGGAGGTGAGCAAAATCATTTTGAGCTGGTCTTTGAGATTGGTTAACACTCTCCAGAATGTCTTGCGGAGATAGGTATCGTAGACGCCGATCACAGTTCCAGCGAACATAGTCATCTCCGGCAGATATTCGCGAACAAAGATGTACATCTTTTGGCAGCATTCATTTTATTCTATGTTGGAGCCGAGGTTTCTCTTGGCGGTCCGTGATAGCTACCTGATCCTAATGATATATCTGACGGTGTGACAACAGGCTGGATCGTTACCTACATCATCGATGCTAGAGGTGGAGGACCCTCATCTGGTTATATCACTACGGGGTTTTTCAGCGGTATGCGGCAGCCGTCATTGATAGACGTCGACTTATCCCTTGATTATGCAGGTCTTATGGTTGGTCGACTCGCCTTACTATGGGTTAATGAAAAGGTCGATTCCTCAATTCAGCGTGAGGGTACTTTGCAGCTGATTTGGGACATGATAGATCGGAGAGCGGTTGGTCATGTTCTTCTATGCCGGCCTGGCTATTGGGTTAGTGATGAAAGCGTGCATGCTCTATTATCACTGATGATTCGTTTCTGATAGTCTTGAGTTAATCGTATGGCTCGTTCCATCTTTGGTGGGCGACGCTGTCGCTGTCTCCATCATCGGCGTACTGCTGGGGCCAATGTATCCGATTGCCATGAATCACGCAGGACGTGTCTTTCCTCGCTGGTTACTTACAGGTAGGTCCCAAGCCGTCTGAAGTGGGGATTGCGAATTACAACTCACTGATTACAGGTGCCATTGGTTGGATTGCAGGGGTTGGGCAGGCAGGTTCTGCACTAGTCCCATTTATGGCTGGTGTTATCGCACAGAAATTTGGTATTAACACCCTGCAGCCCGTGTACGTGTCGTGATACCATAATGCCGAGGAGTCACCTCACGTCCCTTTTAGATTGATTGGCATACTGGGTCTTATGACTGTGTTATGGGCGCTAGTGCCCCATAGCTCGCGCCGTCCCGATTGAAGGTTCCAAGTGAAGGTTTTGAATTTGCAACATGCCGGAGTGTTATTGGGCAGTATATATAATTTTTGCAGCGTGCTTAATCTTGCCATTTGGATTTTCATAGAGTTTCATACGTCATTAGATCACTCCATTGTATTTTCTATTATTCTTCTGGAAAAACCCCGGATCATGTATGTAGCATGTGTATGGGTTATGTATAAAGCTGTCATCCGCCTTCAGCGGCCCGGGCCCCGCTTGAGTCATTTACACTGTGAGTGATACCGTGACTTATCTCTTCTCAGGCAGTGCATCCAGGTGCATTCTCTATATCCTCAAGTGGGAGAATGAACATGTATTATACGTGCTCTATCGCTCGCCCTTCAAGCTTCAGGTTTCACGAGGAGAACGTCCTTTAGCCGCGTACCCATAATGCAGACGACGATCGTTGACGATCATACTGTTTCGTGCCACCCGACAGTTGACCCTCTCCTCAAAGAAAAGGACCAGAAAGATCATGAAGCTATTCAAACGAGAGTGGCTGACCAAAGATCGTCTGCAAGTGATACAAGAGCGGCATCGATATCTGACTTGGCGGATCTGAAAGCACAAACAAAACGCCAGCGGCTGCTGGCAAGAGTGCAGTTTGCAACTCTTTGTTGGACAATGTACCTAGCTGGATGGAATGATGGTACCACTGGCCCATTGCTCCCTCGGATACAGGAAGTCTATGGCGTAGGTAGTTCTGACGCTTGCAGTATTTCCGAAGTTGACCAATTATCCTGACAGCTGAATTTCACTATCGTATCTCTCATATTCGTATTCGCATGTGTCGTAAGATTATATCGCTGTGCGAGAATCGCCGATATCTGACTCAGACCTATTGAATAGGGCTTCCTCTCTGGAGCGTTCTCAAATATATTCCTAGATAGTAGGTTTGGGTTCGGGAAGGTAATGTCATTTTAGGTGAATGTTCATCTCGGTATCTGAGATATGCCCCGTGGTCTAGGTGATTGTGTTAGGTGCGAACAGCCACTACACCTTGGTCATAGTTGCTTCATTATTGTTTAGGATCGGCGTGTCAAGTTATAGGGTATGCCATAGAATCGGCTGCCTTGCCATTTCCTGCATTTGTGCTAGGTTACGCCATCAATGGCTTTGGAATGGCCCTACAGGTAGGTAATACAAGTGTAGTGAATTTTATGACCCAAATGAACGTCGTATATAGGACGCGCAAGCGAATGGCTTTGTAGCAAGTCTCAAGGATAACCCCGAGGCGCGAATGGGAATCCTGCACGCGGTGAGTGTTATCTTCAACTTGAACTCGCTCGCATACCCACGCCTATTGTTGAAAGGCATACGGTGAGTTGCTTATTTTCTTGGCGCAACGTCAAACTGCGATTGATGGTTGAACTTTTATCTCAGGGGCTGGCGCTTTGTCGTCGCCTCTGGTGGCAACGCAATTTGCTCAACTCCCCCACTGGTCATTTCACTTCCTGTGCAGCCTCGGTGTTGCGCTCATAAACACTGTATTGTTGGTCGTGGTCTTTGGGCTAAAGCCACAGGATGGTATGATCGGCACCATATGATCGAGGAAATGGCTAAGCATTTCACAGAATGCCTCGCACAGATTGGACAGCCAGCAGGCGAAAAGGGGACGAGTGAAAGCAACCAGTTCAACCAGATATTTCGGCTCAGAGAAGTGCACCTCCTTGCCTTCTTTATTTTGGTGTATGTGGGAGTGGAGGTCACTGTAGGAGGTGAGGATACACGTAAGTGCAAAATTTGTCACTTAGAATGTTACTCTAGGTTGGATGGTGACGTACATCATTGACGTGCGCGGAGGGGGTGCGAGTTCGGGATATATATCATCAGGATTTTTTGGAGGTAGGTCGTTCTGGGAATGACGGGGGTCAACGTTAACTGCAATTTCTAAACAGGTCTCATGATAGGCCGTGTTGCGCTTTTGTGGGTAAACAAGAAGGCAAGCCTCAACCTCCTCTACAGGAAGCACATTAATAAATGACATCAACAGGTCGGGGAACGTCGGGTCTTATTCATTTACGCTGTCCTTGCAATTGGGCTTCAGCTGGTAGTATGGCTGGTGCCTTCGCTTATCGGCGGGGGCGTAGCGATCTCAATAATTGGTATACTTTTGGGACCGATGTACCCCATTGCTATGAATCACACTGTGCGTATCCTCCCTGAGTGGCTCTTAACAGGTAAGCTTGTGGTTTAGTAGCGTGAGTATGGTGAATTCAAACCTGAATGTAGGGTCAATCGGCTGGATAGCGGGGTTTGGGCAGGCGGGGTCTGCGCTCTTCCCATTCTTGACAGGTGCGATTTCATCCAAAGCGGGAATTGAGAGTTTACAGCCACTGTAAGCGTCTTGCTGCCCGCGGTACATGAAGCTAACCATTTGTTGCGTGAAGTCTCCTTTCGATGATGGCGTTCATGACCGTGTTGTGGGCTTTGGTGCCAACAACTGCTAGAAGAACCGAATGATAGACACCGTTGACTACGTCCCGTGAAGGTCTGTAACATAATTCCGGACCTGGATTTTTCAAGCTGGCAGCAGTACTAGTGTAGATGTACATCATCTATGAGTCATGCAGGACGTGACCATCATCGTGTAGCCTGAAGAGGTGGAGAGGGAAGCGGAAACGTGTCATCGACAAGCACTGGCAACATAGTGTTAGATAGAAATGACTTCATCTATGCAAGGAAATATAATATAGGTGCAGAATACGTAAGCTCGCGTGTTCGTGAATTGATAATGGCAAGTCTATTGTCACTCTTGGTACGATACACAAGCACCGAAATTGATTGCTAGGTAAGCTTGTTCTATGACATGGGGCGTGCACTATCATAACCAATTCTCACTCGAGACGCACCGACTGCGTCGCCACGGACGCCTTGTAATAAACATATTGAGACACCAAGAATATATACAATAAAAACCCTTGATTCGGGGCGGAATTGAGTTCCTTCAAGGTAGATGACTGCGTGGAGGAGTACGTTTCGCAATTTATCTTCACGCCTGATCACCACAACCTGTGAGCAAATAGCCAAGACCACGGTAGCGTAGCCAACACAACGCGTATAGTAAGGTATGGAAATCCTGAAAAATAGTCAAAGCCAATCGCACCCAACACGGCGACTGTAACCTCAACTCTTAACAGCCTTTCTTCTCGAGCTACTCCGCGTTGCAGTGGCTGCCCCGGCACTCGCATTCGAAGTTCGCGTGCTCTTCCTGGTTTTGGTCGCCCTTACAGGCGGCGATGGCGGTTCTGGCGACACGGAAGCTACCGACGAAGTCATCGATAATCTGGACGACCGGCGCGCCGGCGTCATTTCGGGTTTAGGCTTGGTTGGGGCGCCTGTTCGGGATTTACGAGCTGGACGGGATGGAGGTAAGGGGGCTACGTAGTCTTCATCCTGCTCTGCCTCTTCATCAAGTAAAGAGCCAGGTATGCTCTGTGCGAGAGTAGGCCCCTTGATATCATCCTTACGGGACCCGATGGATCTGCGTGGAGGACTCGGTGAGCGCGCGCGGGGCTGAGAGCGACGGGGGGTGCGTTGCTGCGGAAGAGTACTTCGACGAGGGGAATCAACATCGCTTTCATCCTCGTTTTCATCATAAAATGCACCTGGAGGCGCACGTTTCTTGGTTTCCACCTGCTTAGAAGCGGGCGCGTAAATTCGGTGCTCAGTTGAGGCTGCACTCTTGTTGCCGAACAACGAGAAGGCGAGCTCAGGCCCATCATCTGCACCGCCCGGCACGGTAATGACGTCGCCGTCTTCGTGGATGATGAAGTCATTGTCGCCATCAGATGCCATGCTTACATCGTCTTCCTCGCGAGTACGAGGCCGTGTGGTCACTTTTTCAGTAGGAAGGACGCTACTTGTTTTAGTCGATGCTGGTGGAGGCTTGTAGAACGCATTAGGTGCTTGTTTGGCACTACCACTCTTGTCAAATAGTGATGTAGTTGGCACGTTCGATGTATGCATGGTCTTTTGTAAGGCGGTGCTGTGAGCAAATTTGATTCCGGAGGGACCCACAAGGGGCACAGGTGGCGCAGAAACGGGTTTGCATGGTGGAAGTTGGGCGAATGGGGATGTAGTGGGAGGCTTTTGGGACGATGAGGAGAAGAGGGTAGTTTGCACGGGGCCAGTAAGTGATGATTTTGGCTCAAAACGACCAGAACCAGAAAGATTGGCATGTTTTTCGGGCAGCCGGGGTGTCAGACTACCCGTTCTACGAGGGGTAGAACCCCCATCCACAGACGTTGCGGCTGGAATCTCTTCCCACGACATGCTGAGATCGCCTAGGGGTGCTCTGGGCTTCGGAGGCGCAGGTTTTGTTACTTGGAACGCCGGGGCGGGAGCTAACATACTCGGCTGGCCGAGCTCGTTCTCCAACAACGTTCTTTCCGCATACGTCATACTACCCAAGATATCATCCATCATCTTCCTTCTCTCTCGTGCGGCTTTGACAACCTCTGTACCCTCAGATCCTGCAGCAGAGAACTGGCGGTCTAATTTGATGGCTGCGGCAAATTCTCCGCTTTGGACAAGTCGGACGCAGACAAGGTCTTGTACGATCGCAACAGATGCTGCTGGAAGGTCACGCGGAGGTTTGAGCGCATAAGTATGGAGTAAGGACTGTTCCATAGGGGAGAGAGGGAATGCCACGAGCTGTGCCAACGGTTCGGGGCGTGGTCTGGCTGTTACGAAAAAATTGACATTAGTAAATGGTTGCAATGACGTCGGTCGGTTTACGCACGCGAAAGACACCACTGTAAGAGCTTATGGAGTAGACGGGAACGCGTCTCAGAGGAATCAGGAAAAGTACGTTGAAATTGCCATGCATCCCAAAGATTCGAGTGGGCCAGGGCGAGCGCATACATATCAATGTCATCAGGTTCCATGAGAGGAGGTTTGGCGGTGCGGACGTATTTCACGATGAGTGGGGACGGGTCCTCGGACAAAGATAGCGCCTGCATAATCTTGGAGGCATAGTCCCTGTTAAGTCGGGCATCTGATAGTATTGAGACTGCTTTCTGGATGAAATGGTCAAAGAAGCTAGAATAATAGGGAGGAGTACGTACCTCGACATGGATGCCGGTGTCGAGATGCCAATATGCATCTGCAAGGGACACGAACTGTGGTGGAATACATCTCTCTTCGGCAAATTCGGCCTCTCTTCCATCTTGAAACCACTTCAAGAGGATATACACCAGGCAGTCCTTCTTCAAGCTGTCATAACTTGAGCTGTTGATGACTTCCAGGAGTCTACGAAGTGAATGCAAGTCTGTGGGCGGATAAAGCATATCCGGTTGACGGATGCCACCGCTTATGAGTAAAACGTCGAAAATTAGGATGTCGGCCATCTGGGCGCGTCGAGATTCTATGTCTGTGGATGTGGTGGTTGTCCATGGAAATTGTTGTGGTGTTCCGAAAAGCGGGAGCCAGTTTGAGACCGCATTTGCATCATCCTGAGGATTGTCAAGCAAGGCTACGAACGACGGTCGAGGATACTCACCATGTCCATGCCACTTCGCCCCAAGCACGCGTTGAGCTTGTGTATCAATCACAAGTTCAACAACAATATCAATGTCTCAAATTTTCACACGGTCCTGCGACCTCCTACATCGAGAACAGCAACTATGGATATGTGACCACCTTTGTGTGGAACTCAAAGAAGAGGTGTAGTTAATACAGAAGGAACGACTACCAGTTAGGGTCTGCCTAGGGGAGACTGCAACATACACACTAGTAACTTTTTCAGCACTGCTGGAAGAATGCATATATTAATGTGTCAGATCAGACCTCGGGCCTTCAAGCAAGCATCAAGCTTCAGACTTCAGGAGAATATTTACTTAGTAGTGTTCGAGTTTGACTCAATCGCATTTCTATCATATGATCCTGAGGGTCGCGCTCTTACTTTAGGGTTCGACAGCAACGTGACCCAGCCCTGAGCGACGTGGGCATGTCAAAGATACGTCAGGTGCACTCGACGACCATGCCACTTCGCCTCAAGCTCTTGTTAACGACTATATTCTATCGGAGAAACTAGTAGAAGCTGACCAACTTGCCAACTTGCCTCGATTTTTCGTGTCATGTGGCCTTGACCGAGCAATGTGATGACAAATGTTCAGTGCGTCTTTACCAATCTGCTTCAGAATGTGTTAGGCACATTGAGATCGCACTTCTGAGCGAGCATAGTTTGCTGCCGAAAGGCATTGAGCAAGAATTAACGTTCCCAAATTTCGCAGCATCATGAAGGTGTGCACTGTACACTCACTCACATTTCGGCTTTTCGCACCTTCTTTGTCCGCGCTACAGGGATTATGTTCTTGGCAGGGGTTTTGAGTCTTGCAGTGGACACTATCTGAATAAATCCCATGTAACAGCTCTTTGTCCCACCAGGCATGATGTCACATCCTGAAGTCTTGGCGGGGAACTCCTTTTTCCTGCTTTCAGAGTCAGTAAACCACTAATAACCTTATTACAACAAACGTGCCTATTCTTTCGCTTTCCAGTTGACGTATCACCGCCAGGTTCATGTGAACCTGGGAGGAGCTCGGAAGCATTTCACATCATATACTTCGTACCCAGCGCGTTGGGCATCTCTCAGGATTATAAGCGGAAAAGGCTCAGCATCACGCAGCCTGTCAGCTCAAATATCTGAGGTGGTGCAATTTATTGATTCCCCACGGGATGCGCCACCCTGGACCATCAAGTGCCGATCTGGTTTTATCTCGACTACTTGCAAACCACATGAGTGATGATCAGCTACAGGGTCAGTCAGCACTTCCCTGTAACTACGCCAACACCAGGGTTGCAGTCGATATTCCGTTTGGCAGAAATACAGATGCTGAAACAATATACACGTTAGGTTTTCTTCCCATTCCTGCCGATGCCCACTCTGCTAATACCCAGTGGTAACCATTGGGAAACAATACAAGGTGAGTGAACTATGTCGACCAGACGTGCCGATAGATCTCATCCTTCAAGCTGTGGCTTGCGTATTTCACGGGTGTGCAATCGCCGCTACGATCTTCCGACTTGCATACCGATGGTATACATCCAGGTTTTGGTGGGAGGACACATGGGCTGCGATCGCTCTCGCATTTGATATCGTCTGCCTGATTGGAGTATCATGGGGTAATTGTACGTGGAATTATCTGAAGCAGCCACACAAGTCGACAGAACTCAGCATACACTTCAGTTGACGATCCTCACGTTTTGACGCTCATGTTATGGGTGCTTCCTATCGCTTTCGCGTGTGTTTTATGGTGTGTATTGGAGCTGTGGTTGTTCACCTTCCATTTCTCATGTTACCAGGGCAGCAAGAATAAGCATCATATATTCCGTCTTGCGCGTCGGAAATCCACGGAATGCACGTCGTTGGATCGTGTATGGCATCATAGCCTGCTTTATAATCATGTGGATAGTCTTGGTTGTTCAAAGGGTGATGCGCTGCAAGTATAGCGGGTGCAACATGGGAATCCACGTCTCTATTGCACTTGTCATTAGTGAGTGAAGTTAGCGCTCGAAGCTTTCCTTACCACTAATGAGTTTCAAGCCGATACGATATCTGACCTAACATTGGTCATCGTGCCCACTTATTTCTTACGAGATGTCAGGCTCACCAATCATCAGCGAATACTTGTCATTTCAGCGTTTTACGCGTCTTTGTTGATTACCGCCATTGCAATTCCCCTTTCCGTTCTCCTTTCCGTGGAACCGTTTTCGGATGCTACGTTAATATTCGGGCATGTCAAGGTGTGCAGGTCCCCTGCTTCTTAACTTGTGCTGATCATGACATGGCACAAAAGTCGGCAACTTCGTTAATGATTGCGAATTTGCTCGTCATAGTCTCCTTTGTGCACCGCTTCTGGCGCTCCGGGGCAGATCTGGACCAGCAAGAAGCAGAGTTTACATCTGCCCTCGACCTTAGCCAACTCACTGACAGGAGCCAGAACATGGCAAATACCGCAACCACAGCGACAGGCGCCACGACTTCCACGCAGACGGGATTAGTGTTTGAAATGAGTGGGAAATCCACTCAGTTATCGAGCGATATATTGCCTTTGCACTGAGGTCAGGAAGATTTTGCTTGTGCTTGTGGTTGTCGGTTCAAATTCATACTCGTTTATGTATCTCTTGGTTGAGATGTACAGTTGAACGTCAAGATCATACACGATAAGTGGGGCGTAGCGCGGGATCGCGATCGATGTTTCTTCGTGTGGGGTGTAGGTTGTCAGCAGAGTGATGGACATCGTGCGCATGGCTGACTCTTTGTGTGGCGTGGCCTATTCGTCTGTTCATGGTCCATAGGGGGGATGGTCAATTTGAGTTCAACAGCTTCGAATATTCCCACGATTGATCACAACTTGCGCATTGCTCTCGCACCTTCATTCTCCTGTTTGAATACAAGCACAACTCCCTCACAAGATGTTGTCGGACGAGGTGGGTCCTTGGACCTCCATTTCGTTGGGTCTGGTTCTTTATGTTCATCGATCTCATATTTACTGCAGTTATCAATGCCACGAAACATATGAATTTGCCCCGTTCAATTACTTCCCACAGAGATCGTGTACGCAATGCTCAAGGCTATCCTGGATGACATGGCCGAGCATGATATGATGACAAGTCCTGAACATGAGCACCAGATGCTGGCAGGAGGCCTTCCATTTCCTCAGACCATGGCATTGGTGTGCAGACATTGACGAGACATCATATTCTCTGCACCTGGACTATCGACTCGGATCTTTTGTGTATTTCCCAACCCGAGCATCCGAGTCCACCTGATGTTGAGTTCTCAGCTGGAAAAGACGGGTAGTTATCCAGTCGATTTGACCATAATCGGCAACTGGAGCAGCCTTCTCGTGGGTTCTACTGTTGCATGCTGCATTGCACCGCATATTCGGCGACTCGGGAGCCTACGAATTAAAAACTTCAACTATGATTACAACACGCTGTCAGGATGTGCGCCTTGACTCAAGTGTTTACGATTGGAAGGCATGATACATGCCGAGCTGCTGTTCAAACTCGACCGTTTCACCCTTAGGATCCTTCGTGTCAACATGGTGACCGGAGTTTGATGAGTGCTGCGGGAGCTATCATGTGGCGCACAGGACTATCAAGTGGGACGGTGATACAGTGATTGTGGTGAACAACGACCGTATCTGCATAGCGGCTATCTTGATGTTCATAGGTGCATCCTTCGAAGGCCGTAGACGTTTCCTGTGGCCTCACGTTACCACCCTCTAGTTCGTGGCCAAGGACAACTCTGTCATGACGCTCTCGGTGAAAATGCTGAAGGAGATGGTCCAAAGCCGGTCCAGGAAGGGCAATCCATTGCAGAAAAACATAGAGACGAACGGGGGTGATAACATAGGATTCGAAGGCGCCCAACCGACCACGGTCCTTCATGTCCATGGTGGACCACGTTTGTCGCGCCTCGATAGATCGTGGTTCGAGAAACGTGTGGGAGACTTTGTGTGGGACTACAAGAAGAGATGAAGCGGTGAAGGAGTGGTTGATCATTTTCTGGAAGACGTGTGTATCGAGTCGCCCTAGCATCAGGATGTAAATATTCGACGATATAATATGTACTAATGTTGTCCCTGTACTTCATGGCGGTTGGTTTAAAGTAGTAATCCAAAGAATTAACCCCTGCATGGCGGAAGTCAAGATTTACTCGAACATACAGTATGGCACTTATCTACATGTGCTGTTGACATTAGGCTAGAGAGACAATAAATGTGTTATATATATATAAGTCAAGATTTGGCTGGAACATCGTATAATTACGAAGTAGGCATAAGTACGTCACCGGGACGTAGTATGCTGCATTTCTGCTGCACAAGATGATCCACCACTGGTGCATGAGCAGCCTTAATAGTAGGTACCTCTAACTGATTTGTTCCCTCCTTCAGTGGGGTGGCATCTCCCTTGAATCCGATGTAGTAAATGCGAGAAATTCCAACAGCATCGCACTACAAAGTCATCAGTTCTTCGATCCGTGTCACGATCGGTACATAACATACAAAGTGCAAGTCCAGTGAGTGAACGCTGTTAAATGCTGCGGCTTTCACAGGATACTCGACCGTTGTAGTCTTGGTCTGCAAGAGACTTATGAGATGTGGCTTTATGCATTCGGCGTTGTTGAAATCCATGATGTTGGGGCAATTCGCGTACACCTTGAGGCTACGAGGCATAGCGGAACCACTCCCTGTACGTATGAGAACCATAAGTTTATTAGATACATAGAGTCGACAGCAGCATTGATCACCTAACTTCAGTAGAATAGACTTAATGCGCACTTTCTGTGAGAAAGGCACATGTACGATTATCTGCGAAAGGTCATCGATAAAAATTGATGTTTCTCAGAGACGCAGCTCACTTGATCAGCTACACTAGCCTGAGAGTCTGCATATATAGTGGTATCCTCACGGTCATTCCACAGCTTGATAACGGTTCTAGACAGTTGTGGTATTGCCAGGTTGAATCCGTGTACGCTTGATATTTCATCGAAGTCAGATACGTTGTAAGTGAATGTATATGAATGCTTACTTCTCTCTGTCAATTAACGGGTACAGGTTTGACAGGTTTGTCCCATCTGCGGTGAGGGAGTTGCGTCCCATCATTGTAGGTGAAGCTCGAACTGAATAACTGCCGAAGTCCTCGGAGGATGAGCTGGAATCTGGGTGGCTATCATACCAATCCCCATCCTCCTGCAGTTGATCTGCAATCTCGGAAATGAGCTGCCGCTTGGTTTGACGAGGCATGATACGAGATCAAGTGAAGTAGAAATCGTGTTCATGTCAAAATAATTAGTAGAATAATATTTAAGTCACTGAAGTCGAGGCAGTTCCTCATGATCGCAGGTTGGTTGTTATGCTGAGTCACCGTCTGTGCAGTGAGGCTATGCGGTGCCGGTAGCGAGTCAAGATGAAGCAGACACTATGACTCGCTGCTTGTCACGAGCGCAATCAATGAGAGAGCCTATATATCCTAAATCTCTTGCGCGCGTGCTGTCGATGATCTGGAAGTACAATCCAATGTTTTAGTAGTCTGCCTGCACGGGTTCCGTCGACTGGCGACCGCAGACTTGCGATCATTCATCAAGCGCATTTGGTACAAATACAAGGTAGGTAAAGTACATCATCGGGCAGTGGTTTGTTGCCCTCCCGACTTCTGCGCAAGACGATCTACAAGGGGTGCATCAGCCGCGTTAGCTGCAGGTACCTCTAATTTATTTGTCCCCTCTTTCCGTGGAGTCCGAACATCTCCCTTGAATCCGAGGTAGTAAACGCGAGAGCGCTCTCCTCCAACTGACTCGCGCTAAGGCTTATTCAGTTCATTGATTCTTGTCATGAGGCGGGGAGCATTGCTTACGAAGTACAAGCTCAATGAATGAACACTAGTAAATGCTGCAACTTTCAAAGGATACTCAACCACTGCAGTCTCACCCTCCGAGAGACTGATGTTTAGATGTGGCTTTGTGTTCTCGGCGTCATTGAAATCGATGATATCCGGGTAATTCGCGTACACCCTAAGGTGCCTGGGCGTAGTATCACCTCTGCCTGTGCGCATGATAGTCGTATAATGCATATAGCATATTGATAGCAGCATTAATCACCTAATTTCAGTAGGATAGACTTAATGCGCACGTTCTGTGAGAAAGGCACACGTAAGATCATCTGCGAAAAGTCATTGATCAAAATGAATGACTTCTTAGAGACGCAGCTCACTTGATCATCTACGCCAGAGTCTGCATATACAGTGGTATCCTCGCGTTCACTCCATGGCTTGATAACCGCCTTGGCCTGCTCTGGTATTTCCAGGTTGAGTCCATGTACACTATTGTATCAAAGTCACATAGTAAGTAACCGCCGGAGAAATGAAACTGCGACAATTGGATGTGAATGAATGCTTACTTCTCTCTATCAATCAATGGGTACAGGTTCGAGAGGTCTATCCCGCTAAGATCTGCAGCTAGGGAATTGTGTCCCTCCATACCAAGTTACTAGTTGAACATGCCGGGTTGGTCGTGATCAAAACGGGATGCATTTGTCCTAAATTGTCACAAACCAAATAGAGCCAAACAATTTTGGGATGCTTTTGAAATTTCTGCCTGAACGCGTCGAAGAAACGCGTACAAGCCAATGCAAAGACTAGCAAGAACCACCTTTTCCTCCACATTTCGACGGCCTTCGGCACATCTACGCCAGGCACTTTTGTGTCGAGCGTCACTTTCATCTTTGAGACAATTCTCCACAGAACCTCCGTCGGCGGGTTCCCCGTCAAATTCTTCGCCACATGCATCGCCAGAATCACTTGCACAAGAGATGGAGGCTGTTGAGGAGGAAGAGAGCAATATTGCTTTCCCGGACCTCATGCAACCAGACCCTGTACATGATGACATTTTAACCATGGAATTCCCTCCCACCAAACGCACACCGCACGCAAACCGCATAGTCATCCGCAGTATCTATGAACAGCGACTTAATCAAGCGCTAGATTCCGAAGACGGCACGGAAGAATCCGAGAAGCGTTTCAGGGAAACAAAGGAAGAAGATAACGAAGAAGAGGACGTCGACGAGGAAGGCGAAGTTGATCCACTTGCGCACCTCCCTCTTAGCCGGGAAGAACTCGACAAGCTGTACAAGTTCCAACTTATTTCACGGCGCATCACGCAGCAGACTGGGAAGGGAAAAATACATCGACAATATGCGCTCGTTGTTGTGGGGAATGGAGATGGGCTGGTGGGATATGGGGAGGGCAAGGACGAGGAGCTGCCGAGGGCATCTGACAAGGCATTTGCCGCTGCTGTCCGTAACATGGACTCCGTGGAGCGCTTCGAGAAGCGTACATTATGGACAGACATGGAAACAAAACTCGGCTCCACGCACATCATCCTACGACCGCGTCCCGTCGGTTTTGGATTGCGCTGTAATCCGAACGTGCATCAGGTGCTCAAAGCAGCAGGCATCAAGGATGCCAGTGCAAAAGTTTGGGGCAGCCGTAACCCACTCAATGTCATTAAGGCATTATTCAGGGTGCTGCAGGGAGGGAACGCGCCGTTGTCTATGGGCGATGGTTTTGGAGGGAAGGCGAAGAAGCTCGACAAAGGGTCTGGACTGCGCAACAAAAGTGCTGTGGAACGCGATCGTGGACGGAAGCTCGTGGATCTTAGGACATATTGATTTTGGGGTTTCATTCCGGTGGCTTTGACGTCCTTGCTCCTGTGGTATTGCCTTCCGTGGAATAGAATGATGATTCCATTACGTTCTTCTACTCGGTGTTCTTCCTAGCGCCCAGCTATGATCGAGAATTGACACAAACGATATAGTGGTAACTTCAGGAAGGCTTCCATGAATTGACATTCGAACGTTCTGAAATTAATGTTCACTCCCTGCCTTGTATGTAAGTCAAACTGAAACCTGCAAGTCATTTGCCAAGGTTAAACCGAGGGGTTCATTCATCCTTCTGGAAGAACTCCCATGCTTAAGTTATCAATGCCATGTGATAAACCTGTCCAAAGCCAACGGGCGCTGCATATGCCTGCATGGATTGCATGAATGCTGCATATCGATACATAAAGTGTGTACGCCAGGTACCAATACATAATGCCTGGATAATTGCACAACAGTAAATCAAAGAACAAGAGAAAAATCGAAAGATGATGCGATATTGGGGCGAAAATGCGAATGTGTGTCATGAGAATTGAGAATTGGTGAGTAGGTCGGGATGAGCGATAATGTTGATGTGTGAGTAAAAATAAGAAGTCCATGACTATGATCCACCAGCCGTAGCGAACAGTTTTCCTGGCGAAAACCAGTGGCGTTTTTGACGAGGCCGCGAGGCCTGCTGCCGGCATTGTTCGTGTTTAGTGGTTACAGCAGGTGGCGACGGCTCCGGCGTGGTAGGTGAGGGTGACCGACGCCCCCAAGTAGCACTTGACGAGAACAACGTGGAGAAGGGAAAGGAATCTGTAAAGGACCCCCTGCGTGAACGCGGCTGCTCTTCCGGCTGGTGCGGCGGCGACGATGAACGGGGGAACGAGAACCTCCAAAGGCTTGAAGACCACCTCTTCTCCTCGCTGGTAGTGGATCGGGGGATCGGAATTGGGGCAGAAGGGGGAGGAGTCGGGAGGGGAGAATCGACGGGGCGAAAGGCATTCATGACCACGGCGGGTACGAGGTTACTCATAGCAGGTGTAACTTGCTCACGCCGCCAGGTGGCCAGTGTAGTGTCCTCGGCAACGTGACACTTAGGCGAGAGATCCAAGTCTAGACCCACGACGCTGGAGGGCGACGTGGAAGGGTATGATGATGAGGAATAGTTCGTGTCTGTGTAATCCCATGCAGAATCCATGCGTTGGCTTTCAGGAGTAGAATAAGCACCGAGGTCAACCGATGAAGGCATTCCAGAGTTGGTCCAAGGCAAAGACAGCTTCGAGACTGAGGCGGGGGTGGGAAGGAAGAAACATGAGGAGAACGGAGTCGAGCTTTCAACAGCAGTGTGCATGGAGGAGAAGGTGGAACGAGTTTCACTGCTACCAGTATAAAATATACGACGTCCGCACCCCGTGTTGATCTTGAGACCCTTGGCGGGTGTCGGGGTAGGCCTACTGCACATCACCATGACACCATCAGGAGTAACGGGAACAGAAGGTAGCGAGCTAGAATCAGGAGATTGTGGCGAGTATGTCGATGGTGGGGTGCGAGGGGACTCGTAGATTTTGAGAGGCTCGATCAATGACGGCGACGGCGACCGAATGGACGATTCGACAGCCCATGTTGCGTTGCAAGATGAATATTGCTCCCAAGCCGGATTTTGTACAGAAAGCTTCGTAAAGTCCATCTCCGCGTCTGAATCTTTGCTCCAAAATGACTTGAGCTCGTCCTGAGTGTCAACAGGTTCCTCATGATTGGACGAGTCACTGTCGCTCTCAAGGTCGACATCGACCTCCCAGGCACAACGGGCCATGCTGCCTTCAAATATAACACCCTCAGCGTAGAAGTGTTCCACATCCTGAATTGCCATGCGGACTTCTGCAAGCGTGAGGCGGTGCCGCCAATCCACTTCCAGCATGCGGCACAGGATCTCGTTTACCTCGGGCGAAATGGGGAGGACGGTGGGCAAAAAGTTGGGGGGGTCCTGCAAATAGGCTTGGAACGTCGGGTCTGACGATGATGCCGACTTCCACGGATTGCGACCGGTTGCGAGGTTAAGGAGAATTATTGCCAATGACCAGATATCATTAAATAGGGGAGAATACGACCCGGTGGGTGCAAAGTCCCCGCCTTGACATTCTAAAATAGAGGTCGGTATACGCTGCAGTTGAAATATCAGAAACCATTACCTGGACTCATATGATACACGCTTCCCGTCCTGAACTCCTCGCTAAACCTATCAGTTGTAGCAAGGCCAAAATCAGTAATGGCAACCCGCATGCCACCGTCAAAACACAACACATTCTCTGGCTTAAGGTCACGATGGTAGATGCCAAGTGAATGGCAATACTCGACAGCGTCAAGGAGCTGCAGGAATATGTGCTTGATAAGGTGATCATGGCCCAAGTAGCGGCAGTTATGCAATATCTGGGAGAAAAGGTCTCCGTCGCTCGCGTAATCCATGATAATGTAGGTGTAGTTCCCCTCCTCGACCACCCGATGTAGGGTGACCACGTTCGGATGCGCTGAAGCGAGACGATGCAGAGCTATCTCGCGTATGTGAAGTTGACGCTGCCTGGCGCTGTGGTGAATGTGGGAGCTTATCAGACACTTGACGGCGTAGGAAGACAGAAGGGGATCACGGGTGTCGACGGCGCGGTAAACAACACCATAGCCACCAACTCCCAGCACTTCCACGAGCTCTAGGGTATCGCTGTCGATGACAGTACCGAGAGCGGGGGGAGGAGGAGTGTTCGCAGAAGAAGACTGCTTGGATGGCATCCTGGCCGAAGGTCACTTCTGCGGTAGAGGGGAGCTGCGAGGGAGGGGAAACGTCCTAATGGACCTGAAGGAAAGGGCCGGAGGCGAGAGACGTTGCGAGAGGTAAACGGGAGGGGCAAAGAGTAATTATGGATGAGTGGCAATTTAAATGACTGACGTCCGTTTGCAGCGTGTTCAGCATGAGGCCGCGCCTGTAAATGTGTTCGTGATAGACAGAAGGGCGCAAACGTTGCTGAAGATCCCCCTGCGATAATGACGTGCTTGGTTTTTCTACGGTTCTGTCATCACCCGAACCGCAATACGTTTACCAGCTCATTTCATCTTGCGTATGTCTCGGGGTACCCCTAAATAGGAATGTGCACAAGCCATTACACATCCAGAGCGAAGTGATCGAGTTTTACACTGCTTCACTGCTTTGAGAAAGAGGGGTTACCTCCTTAGGAATCCGACGCGGCGGCTCTTCGAGACCCTTTCCATAAAATCTAACTCTCATGTCAGCCACTTGTCGGGATGTATTTGATCATGATCGATGTCGCCCGAATCTTGGAGTATTCAGTGACAAACTAGACACGACTTTGTCCGACGCGATTCCGTAAGAATGTTCCCGCATAAATGTTGCAGAGCCGGAGTGGGCGCAGCAGGGCGGGGGGGCCAACCGCGGAAGTAGAAAGTGGTATCACAGACAAGGGTAAAGGAATTGCAAATGGATAACGCTGACCAATGCCGGGTTACCATTCCAAAATCGATGCCGATGAAGTGAAAGAGATGATCATTAAACACAGTCACTGGTTCTTTTCGTAATCCAAGACAGCAAGTTGACAGGTTGCCAATGACACAGGAAGCCATGCTAGAGATTTGTATTGCACAACAGTGTGCTGCATTTTGATGAAGCACGCAGCAGACATGTTCGGAACATTCCAATGCAGTGGTTCGAAACGTCGTTTGCGAGCAGGTCGATTGGTTCGTGTAGAGCACACGGATATCGCGTGTGGTCTAAGCCACAAAGAATAAAGCACGTGAGCAGACGCGAGGGTTGACGCGCTGTGGCTGGTCGGAGCAGCGGAGTTTGAATAAACACGCGTCCATTTTAAAGAACTTAGCGAACACGCGTAAACCAACACCTGCCCTTGCTCAACCGGAACACAACCACGCGCATCAAGCGTCCCCCCAGCCGTATACACTGCCCATCTCACCCTCCGTCCTGTCCAAGTCACCGCTTCTCTTTGCCTCATTGCTCATTCAAATCTCAATGTCCGTTCGCTCCTTCACCGTTTTCCAGGACACTACAACCGAGATTCAAAAGATCAATCATACTAGCGATGCAAATGTCGTGATAACTACCGATACAGATGCCACCGCCACATTACTATCTACCCTTGCCGCCATTGAAAAGGAGAACCTCCATCCAGTTACCGGAGAACGTGCTGCTTTAGCCTCAAGTAATGCGTCTAAAAAGCGCAAGACTGCAGTTCTCGTGACCAAAGTATTAGCTCCTCTGCCATCTTCCAAGAAGCAGAAAGACCTCAAGTCTGAGTCGAAGAAATCTCGCAAATCTTCCACCGGCAATGGAAAGAAGGCTGATGATGGGCGCAAAAAAGGTGCTAGAGGATCTCGTTCAACACGCAAAGCTTCCCCTTTGCCAAGGGTCGACGAGGAGCAGGAAGCTTTGACTGCCACTCCAACTCAGCGACACCCTACGCGCCTTACTATCCCGCAGTCCAAGATAGACTCGAGGTGCTATGAGCTTACTGTCTCCCCGTTGGCTGACGTTTCCGAAGCGTATGACACCGCAACAGAGACCTCGGACCAGGAGTCCATATTTGACAAGGTTCGGATATCCTTTTCGTTTTTCTGTGCTGTCGGTTGACCCTGGCTTCAGGAGCAGTCCACCGAACCTGAAATCCGCGACTACTTTTCTCCCGTATTATCCCACGCGTCATTACCATCTGAGCAAACGAACGTTACTCCTCTTGCTCCGAAGGCTCCCAATACCGAATTCTCCACGCCAGAACGCAAACGGATCTACTCAGCATTTACGTTTTCATCCCCGTCGCCTTCATCGGAACGTTTTAGGGAAGCTCAATACCCTACGTGCGAGACCGACGCCTCCCATTCGGAATAAGTCCTCTTGGATATCCCCGTGAGGCTTTCGTGCCACCATGGACACCCCCATCTTATTATCAAACCAATCTCATCTTCACCTGCATCACCAAACTTCACGTCAATGGCCACCTACTTTCCTTCTTGTTCATAGCATTGTCCCTCTATCTATGCATTCCATCATCACCACCATCTATCTATGGGTTAAATCTGCTTGCTATGCTAAGGTCTCGTTCACTCGTTTCGGTTTTGTGTTCCCAACATATCCTCATTCGTTGGACTCCTCAAGCATTTGTGTATTACCAAGCTACATACCATACGTTGTGCATCTCGCATCAATCTATCTTCATTTCTAGATATCTCCAGAAGCTCTCGCGTTTGAGATGTCAGACAGAAAAATCGAAATATCTTGTGTTCTTGATGAGTTCCTATTTTCAGTCGACGGCTTGCCGGCGCGCTCAAACACCAATTTGACAGAGTCAACTCCAGCGATAAACAATTAAAGAACTGCGATGTATCGTAGCGCCCGAGGTCCCACATCTATTTTTTACTCGTCACTTGACGGACTATTATTAAATGAACATCTGAGCGATAAGCAGGGGTTTTAAAAAAACAAAGACGGCGTCCTGGACGAAGATGAGGCCTCCCACATTTCACTTTTTCACCCACGATTGAACTTGCCATGGGTTTGGTCAATAGGATCATCCAACGTCTGGAAGTCAACCGTGAACCCAATCTCACGCTCACCGAGCAGCTCATTACTGTGAGTGTTCATCACGGATTCGGTCATTTCACATGCTAATATAACTCGCTCAGAACAAAGATCTGCTACCTGTCGAGCCAGAGAACCGAACTTGGCGTGGATATAACTATGTTGCATTCTGGGTGGCAGACATGTTTAACATCAACATGTGGATGATTGTATCGTACGTCAACCGTCGTCCATATTCATTGATCCGTGTTCAATGAAATCAAGTTCCATGATCCAACTAGGAATGTCGTGGTGGCAAGCCTGGATTTGCGTATGGCTGGGTTATGGCATTGCTACACCATTCTTGGTCCTGAATGCGCGCCCTGGCGCTATTTTCCATGTGACATTTCCGATTGTGAACCGCACGAGCTTTGGCATGTTTGGAAGTCTGTGGTGTGTCTTTAATCGTGCTGCTATGGCATGGTGCGCGTCCCTGGTTTCACAACCACGCCCAAGCTAAGAAGCGCAGCATATGGTACGGCGTCCAGGCGAGTATCGGGGGCTCCTGTATGCTGGTAATGCTCAGAGCAATCTGGCCTAGCATTAATTCCCTGTGTAAGTGGCATTCCTATCAATTCCCGTGGCATTCATATTTATCTGAGGGCAGCCAATTCAATGCCCGAGTCCTCTGGGACGAATACTCGAGACTTCCTGTGCTTCTTCCTATTCTGGCTCATTTCGCTGCCGGTCATTTGGTTCCCTGTACACAAGGTGTAAGTACCCCTACCTCCTCCTGCGAAGGCTGTCATAAAACCACATTCGTTAGCCGCCATTTCTTCATCGTGATGCCCATCCTAATGCCCATAGCCGCAATCACATTCCTTATATGGTGCATCGTGAAAGCTCGTGGAATTGGTCCGATCATTCACCAATCTTCCACGCTGCATGGCTCCGAACTAGCCTGGGCTATGGTGGTCAGCTCTATGTCGTGCATCAGCAACAAGGTAACGCTTGTCACAAACGCACCAGATTTCGCCTCTCGCGCACGCACCCCATCAGCCGCGCTCTACCCGCAATTATTTGCACTCCCCTTAACCTCAGGGCTTGTGTGCTTGGTTGGAATCCTCGTGAGCTCGTCATCACAGGCGATTTACGGGGAAGCTATTTGGTCGCCCATCGATCTTCTAGGAAATTTCTTGGATAACAATCCGTCAGGTGCCACAAGATTCGGGGTGTGTGTGATCGTGACGTCCGAGTTGGGTGTATGTCTGAAGCTTAAGTGTGCCTTCTGTTTCGCAGGTATGGTTTATTTCGGCGTCTTTCATGATCGCACAGGTAATGTTGTACCTCTTCCGCGGTGTCGGTTGCGAATCTAATTCCCCATCTCCTAGATTGGGTGGGTGTCAACAGACATAACCAGGCCGGTTTTTGAAGCTAACATTCGTTACCCAGCACGAATATCTCCGCCAACTCGGTTTCAGCAGGATGTGATTTGACTGCGCTATTCCCTCGTTTCATTGTATGTATCTCTACTCTATGGGGATAGCCCGGATACTTACGATCTGAGTGCAGAACATACGACGTGGCGGATACATCGCTGCCGTCGTCGGTCTGTGCATGTGTCCATGGAACATTCTGAAGAATAGTAATGAATTTACCTCTTACCTCTCCTCATATTCTGTGTTCCTGAGTTCGATTGCTGGGGTGATGGTAAGTGCTTAACTCTGACATGCTTCAACTTCCACATTCTGAGCGAATTTCTGCAGGTGACGGAATACTACATTGTCCGTAAAGGCCACTATAACGTCAAGGACCTTTACAATACTGGGAAGGGTAGTTGGTACTGGTATACGTATGGGATCAATTTCCGGTGAGACTTTCGAGGCTTCAAGTGTTTAAGATTCTGACAGTATAATCGAGGGCATACGCCGCTTACCTTACGGGGATTATGATCAACGCAGTCGGTTTCGCTGGAGCCAGTGAGTTAGCCCTACCTCGCGATGTACGGATGTTGAGTTGTTGCTTTCCAGCCGGGCGGGCAGTTCCCCTCGCAGCTACCCGGATATATGAACTGTCGTTCTTCACGGGCTTTGGGGTTTCTGCACTTGTGTATTGGGCACTGAATCGTGTTTTCCCAGCGGTCGGTGCTGCGCAGACATTCGAGGAGATCGATGTTTCAGGGTATGATTATTCTACGACAGGTGGTTCGCGGGACATAGATACCAAGGAAGTGGCCTCAGAAAGTGCGAGCGAAAGGTATCAACCTCGATACTAATATGCACCTTTTCCGATGACGACGATGTGGAACATCAATTGTTGCGAAGATAACAGGCCCATTGGGCCGCCTGATAGGCTCTTGAGATAATAGTCAGTCCGAGTCCAGTATACTGGTTGCAAAGGATCACAACCGTCCAACTTCGGTGAATATCAGACGGATGGAAGTGATGCCAGTGGATACTAATCAGCAACACTCATACTCCTCTAGACCGATGACCAGCGCGTTGTAAGGACTCGTAGTCCCCTGGCAACGCAAACCCTTTCTTTACGTCTGATACCGTACTCCATTCTTTACGCCACTGTCAACATTTCTATTCGTTATCGTTACCCTGCGATGCCCCAACCCCTTCCTACTACATAATTAAGTTTTAACTATCCATTCGCGTCGTACATTCAGCAGCAGAGAAGTAGAGTAGTGGTAGTTCCCCCTTCCAAATTTACTCCCAGTCCCATCATTCACTTTGAACTCGTACCGCTACACACAATGTAGCATCCTGTCCAGGCCTTTGGTTGTGGTGTGTGAACAAACCGTGAAAGGAAAAATGAATTGAACCTGTGCACGGTGTTTTCCCTTGTCAAGTACGGCAGAGCTCCTTAAAAAGACTCGAGCGCTTGCGATAAGCATTTACCGTAGATCAGTTAAAGAAGTGCGCCACGCCGTGAGGAGGATGGTTCCTTCCTTTTTTTCGCCCTTCAATTAAACTTGAACTCGCCATGGGCTTGGTCAACAGGGTCATCCGACGTCTTGAAGTCACTCATGAGCCTGAACTTACACTGGCCGAACAGCTCACTGCCGTGAATGTCTACCATGGATTCGTTCTCTTATGTGCTAACATCACCTCTCCATAGAACGATGATTTATTGCCTGTCGAACCAGAGAACCGAACATGGCGTGGATATAATTATGTTGCATTCTGGGTAGCAGACATGTTTAACATCAATACTTGGATGATCGTGTCGTACGTTCACCGTTATATACTATTCGTTGGTATCAAATGAAATCTCCAACTTGAAGCTCCATGATTCAACTAGGAATGTCGTGGTGGCAAGCCTGGATATGTGTATTACTGGGCTACGGCATTGCCACGCCATTCCTGGTACTGAATGCACGTCCTGGTGCCATGTTCCATGTGACGTTCCCGATTGTGAACCGCGCGAGCTTTGGGATGTTTGGTAGCCTGTGGTGTGTCTTTAATCGCGCTGCTATGGCATGGTGCGTGTTCATGGCTCCACCGGTGTACACGCTTGAGCTAAGAAGAACAGCATATGGTACGGTGTCCAGGCGAGTATCGGGGGCACCTGTGTGCTAGTAATCCTCAGAGCAATGTGGCCTAGCATTAACACCCTGCGTAGGTTACATGTCTCCTTTTCTGTGGCATTTACACCAGCTGAGGCTGACCGATAGCAAATTCGATGCCCGTGTCCTCTGGGACGAATACTCGAGATTTCCTGTGCTTCTTCCTCTTCTGGCTCATTTCACTGCCAGCCATTTGGTTCCCTGTGCACAAGATGTATGTACACCCATTTCTTGCGTGACCCTCATTAAGCCTTCCTCAGTCGCCACTTCTTCGTTGTGAAGACCATCGTGATGCCCATAGCCGCGATCGCATTCCTCATCTGGTGCATCGTGAAAGCTCATGGAATTGGTCCGATCGTGCACCAACGTTCCGCGCTGCATGGATCCGACCTGGGCTGGGCTATGGTGATCAGTTCTATGTCGTGCATCAGCAACATGGCAACGCTTATCACAAACGCACCAGACTTCGCCTCCCGCGCGCGCACCCCATCAGCCGCGCTCTACCCGCAACTGTTTGCGCCCCCTGTGACATCGTCCATTGTATCTTTGATTGGAATCCTTGTGAGCTCATCGTCACAGGCGATCTACGGAGAAGCAATCTGGTCGCCCGTTGATCTTCTAGGAAGATTTTTGGATGATGATCCGTCGAGTGCTACAAGATTCGGGGTATGTGGTTGTGGTGTGTGAGGTGTTGAAAAATATATCTGAAGTATCGTATCTTCTGTTTTGCAGGTATGGTTTATTTCGGCATCATTCATCATTGCACAGGTAAATATTTGTCCCCTTCGGTGTTGATGGTGATCTGATGCTCTTGCTCCCAGATTGGGTGCGTTTGAGTCGAACATGACTAGAATGGCTTCATAAGCTAACATTTGTCCTAAGCACCAACATCTCCGCAAACTCGGTATCGGCAGGATGTGATTTGACTGCGCTGCTCCCGCGTTTCATTGTGCGTATCTCGGCTGTAAAAATGTTAGAACTTACACTTACGAAATACCGTAGAACATTCGACGTGGCGGGTATATCGCTGCCATCGTTGGTCTGTGCATGTGCCCATGGAACCTTCTGAAGAGTAGTAATGAGTTTACCTCTTACCTGTCTGCATATTCCGTATTCCTAAGTTCCATTGCTGGTGTGATGGTAAGTGCGCAGTTTCGTGATCGATCTTTCGGAATCTGAGCGAACCGCCGTAGGTGATGGAATACTACGTTATCCGCAAGGGTCACTATAACGTCAGGGACCTTTATATTACCGGGGAGGGAAGTTGGTATTGGTACACGTATGGGGTCAACTTCCGGTGAGATACCTGAGGACCGAACTGCCGATATTCTGACGAGTGAATTCAAGGGCATATGTGGCGTATGTTGCGGGGATCCTTATAAACGTTGTCGGTTTCGCTGGAGCCAGTGAGTTAGCCTGACCTCGTGACGCACAGATACTGAGTTACTGTCGTCCAGCGGGGCGAGAAGTCCCCCTCGCAGCTACCCGGATATATGAATTATCGTTCTTTACGGGATTTGGAGTTTCTGCTATCGTCTATTGGACGCTGAATCGTTGTTTCCCAGTGGTCGGTGCGGCGGACACGTTCGAGGAAATTGATGTTTCTGGATATGATGAATCCAGGGCAAATGGTTTGCGAGATACTGATAGCAAGGACGGGGCCCCGTCAGAAACCATAAGCGAAAGATACTAGAATTAGTACCGATGATGACATATGTTATAGAAATGCACCCTACTTAGTGCCAATCACGACAAGGCGAGGAGGAAAAATGACAATTCATAGTCACTCGCTTAAGTATCAATTTTGTTGACCTCCCCACTGAGTACTGGGTTTGCATTCAGTATTGTCTTCTGAGTAGGCAAGCGCAAGGTGCTTGTCGGCAACGCCCGACTCTAGCATAATGCCAAAAATAGCTAGGGTGATGTCATGGTTTACCCTGAGGCCTCCACCTTGAGGGCCTCCGCCTTGAGTGGTCACAACTCACTCTCATCTACCACACCATTAATTGGAACAGAATGTCTTCCGGAGGCACACAATCACCACCTCTTGAAGCTACAGGCTCCCATAAGCCTATGGGAGTTTCTTGCATTGATGGCAGTGTCTCAGAACCAATGTTGGATGCTGAACAACGAAAGAGTGCGTAATGAACGAATGTTGATTTGTTAAATATTTGCTCAAACCTGAGTATTTCAGCTTACTTTGCTGAACCTGAACTGGTGAGTTTAATAACAAGGAGTAGCGAAGAAGCAGGTGGTTCTCAGTCCACTTCTTCAGCAGAAGGAGCATATAGGAGCCAGGGAGACAGGGAAAGAGCAGCAAAAGAGATCTGCGAAGGAAAAACAAGATTAGTTGTTACTAGAACGTGTGACGAGTTCATGAATGGTATTTAAGATTCGTGCAATGCGAAATGTACTACCAATAGCACTAGTGCTAGTAATACGAATATACGAGTTTACTTGCTGCTACTAGTTAGATATTCTTCCCACCATTGTCTAAATCCTGAACATTGCAAAGGAAGTAATTTCTCTGTTTCAGCCGTAGAGAGGTGGCAATTGTAAGGGCGCGTTGTAGCACCGGCACCGGTCGGGGGAGTGGAAACAGGTTTGATATGATTCATGTTATCGAGACCGAGGATGTCGGCAAAGATTTTGCACATATCATACTTTGTGAAGGATTCGTTTGCAGAATAGTGGAGAATGGGTGGCAAAGTGTCAACCTTACGAGCTTCCAAATCTTGTATTTCGATGATAAGGATTTCTTAACGGGGATGAAAATGTACATACCTGTTAAGCGGACCAAAAATGATGCGATATCCAACACATTCGTAGGATATCTAATTGCGTAGTCATCCATGTTAACCTCCTTCAATTGGTCTCGAACGATATCAACAAGAATATTGACAGCCGAATCTGCGTTGTTAGGGGCAGGACCATACCTAGACGCGAGCAAATTCAGGGGCAAATTGAAGTAACGATGTAGGATGTCACTTACAACACTGGAACTCTCAGAACAACAGCCTTGGCGCCTTGCTGCTGAGCTTCCAGCACAACATTCTCTCCATCGCGTTTAGTTTGTCCATAATGCTGAAGGGGATTAGTAGGTGACTCCGGTGTGTACCCGCCAGGGGGTGTAGATCTACCGTCGAAGACATAATCTATTATACTTGAGTTGTGGTGGGTTCATAATGTCACCGTGCCCTGCTTACCGGTGGATATATACACGAGTGTAAAGTTGAGGGTCCCTGCGAGTTCAGCAAGGTACTCCGGCACCCCTACGTTCAGCTGGATAAGTGCCATCAGATGAGCCACTAGTAACATATTCCTAGTGACAAACTAGCTGCGTTCCGGCCAGATCCTGAAGTTGTATTTCAGTATGACACAATAAATCCCTTTAAACACCCATACCTTCTCGGCAACATCAGGTCGTCTTTCCGCAGCACAATGAATGACCCCTTCGGAATCACGGTAAGTTAAGACCTCACCCAGGCTGCGCGAGAGTGGCTCAGATCACACGCACAACTGGGTTTGATTTCCTCGAACTTCTTCTTGGTTGCTTCCTTATCTGTCAAGTCGAGGTGCACTAGGTGGCTGGCGGGGCTCTTATTCTTCAAGCCCACAACCTGGTATTGCAGCGCTTTCTTGAATTCCCTGTAAACCGCGGTGCCAAGTACACCAGATGCTCCTGTGTGATTATTCTTCAGTATGCCAATGGGGCTTCTCGTGAGATGAAACGATTACCTGTAATCACAATCCTGTTCGTGTCTGGCATGTTTCTAAAGGTGTATGTAATGCTTGATTGCCTTTAAGATCCTCGAGCCTAAAGGTCTGCTAAGTAGCGAGTACTTTGATCAAGCAGATACTATAAGTCATCATCCCGGGCGCCATTACTCAGCAAGTCACACACGGGTGTGCACCGTGTGTAAGAAGTTCATACACTGGACCTTCAAATGTTTTGTCAAAACCAGAACGAGGTCAAGATCGTCGAACGCCGCTTCAAGCCTATCAATACAGAAGGAACGATTACGGGAGACTATCTTCAAACGCTCAGCGTTTACCAAAAGACTGTTGGCGCTTATTGCCAAGGGCTTAAAGAGAAGCGCCGGAAGACTTTAGCAGAGCGGCGGCTGAATGTGAGGCTTAGTGCCTCTGTACCGCACAGTTTGAGGGGGAAACTTTTGTTGTTTATAACTTCAACGAGCAGGCTGGACTTGCGTCCAGGTAGCACTGCCTGATAATGGATGACTATCCGTAGGTAAAATAATGCGGAATAGATTATTTCAGACTTTAAAAACATTTGCAAAAGATAATCCGCACAGAAAACCATAACGCATGTGGAATAAAAATAATCTGGAACTCGTCGGTAGAATCACAATGGACGATCTACAGCTACAATATGCTTTAGTGAACAATGAAGAGATGAATGTTCTCGATGACGAAGACACGAGAATGGTAGCAGTAACACTTGTCGCTGGAATCGAGCTTGCTCGACTCGATCGTATCGAGTCCCGTAACCCTGGGCGACTGTACCTGTGTCGCTCCCAGCTACTTCCCAATTCACGTTTCAATATCCTACGGCAAGTGTTATATGAGAGTCAGAATGATCGTGCATTTACTGCAACAATGGGCTTTGATGTACGAATCTTTGGATTCATCCTTACCTCTGGGTTTGCCAGTCAGTGGTATGAGTGCACAGGTACCAGCGGACTGTGAATATATGGTTAGTAAAGTCAAAGGCCACATATAATGGCAGCCGACATACCCGATATGTGAGACCTGGTCGGGAACCCCATGCGCTCACTGCAGCGCTCCATGCGAAAAGACTGAGCAACGATATGAGTATCAACCAAGGTGAACAGCGATTCAACTTACCTGGCACACTCCAGGATGGGACTCCCAAGCACCGTAGTTGTCGCGTGCATAAGCATTTCCAGCATTGTTATAGCACGATTCTGGGTACGACTGGCTAGTACTAGGAGGGATGATGGACCGAGGGGGAATGTCAGATATTGCACGTACAGCATCAAAAGAGATGCTTACCTGTCTGACATCCTATTACTTTTACAGTACATCTAAAAAATATTACCTGCCGGATGCACGTCTTCTGGAAGTTCGTAGCCATGGCTCAAGATAAAACAACCCTGTGGTGGTCGCAGCTATACGTGAGCAGGTCCACATGAACTGTAAACTTTTAACGAGAAAAGAGTACTGACCTTGATGAACGGATAACACGCATTGATATGGAGATATTAGCGGCGAAGTGGCAGTTGCATTGTGTGAACCCTGCATTGGTTGCAGTCGTATGTAATGAATCTGAAAATGTTAGAGGAAGTTTTCAATCGGGAGGTTAAGGATTGGCTCCAGCGCGTTCCTCGTACGTATCAGTAGGGTTTGAGGCTACTGCATGTTGCAATGCAGAACTTCAGGCTGTCAGACGGGAACCTAGGTTCTACGAGCGCAATAGTATTATATCAGCAGATATCGTCGGTGTTAGTGGCCTAACAGGGTAGGAAACCCGTTTATTATACGGATAGTCATTCAATCCATCTGTGGACTGCAGCATTTTTTTTTCCGCCAGTATGATTTTTTAAGATTGCTTACATCAGCGATTGTTTTACGGACTGGTTGGTTACGCAAAGCTCATTCCACATACATTTTGTTAATCTATCATAAGGAATAAAACTTCCGCGGAGGCGCGTGTAGCGAGGGACAAGCTTGCCAGTGACAACTATATAAGGTCACGGTCAGGGACGACGGGCACCCTCGGGTACCTCGGGGAGTGCTCGGCTGGGACCAGGGTTAGCGCCAGGCTGCGGGGCAGATCACACGACTCGCAATGCGACTCGGAGGGGAATTCCAGAATGGGGGATTTAACAATTCTTACTTACAGATCCGAGTATTGGGGGACATAAGTTGTAAGTTGATCGACATGCTTACCGTCTGTACTGACACTGTTACAAGATACTGTTATGTAGGAGTCGCGCTATGAGCGCTGAGCCTAGATCGTCTCGCCGGAGCCGCCGCTCTGTTGTGACAATAACTATGCTGGTACAAAAGGGCAAGGGACCACTACCTCTCCACCGATGGAGCCAGCAATGAAGTCCATCAGAACTGACAGGTTCAATTTGGTCAGGATAAACCAAATCCAGTCGCGGGAAGCCCACTTGCCCGCTCTTGCCGCAACTGAGGTCCCACATATCGGAGTCCGGAGAGTCCGGGCCCTTGCGCGGTGATAGTAGGCAACCTGAGGCACTTCTATAGAGAGATCTAAATAGACTCCTCAACAATTTTCTTCTCAGGCTCAGTTTTGCTCTCTGAATCGTCGGGGATCTCGCAAGGTGTAACACGTCATGGCATCTCGGTTTCGTGGTGTGTTGTCCATTTTAGGAGTACCCGAATACAAAGTCCTCTTCTAGTCACAGCATGATCCTAGAGGATCCTAGCCATAATATTGAAACTGCGAGAGCTTGTGAAAATCCAGCTATTTTCTTCGCATGGCTACAAAGAAGCGCTGAATCAAATCTGGCACTGTTACTATGCAGCAATCTCCTGCATAAACGCTGCTTCTCTGTCAATCAGAGTTAAACTTTCGTCCGGCAGAAGTTTGAGTGTCAGGCATATATGAGCAATGAGATTTACTGCCAGTGCGTTCTAGGAGCCATCCTCCCTCGCTGTACTCACCTTGAATACTTCAGGATGACATTGCCCCTTAAACCCCGCCTTCGCCTCGACTCTGGTGCATTGCCACCGCCCTCGAGCTTCGTGCAGGCCACGGGGCTTGACAGTCAACCTCAATCTGCGTATTCACACATATCTAACTTTCAGTGAGTATAACCAGGTGCTTTAAACAAAAATTGATCATTTACTAGTTCACACACCCACAGCTCATTACTTCTGGATATGCAGCTGTATAGCTCCTCAATTAAGATGGTCAAGCAATCCATGCTTGATGACATGATCTCTTACCCAGTCTTTGGAGATCATGACAGGGTCGAAGGCAAAATCATGCTAGACCCCACCTGTTCACAAAGTGGTCGGCTCACCGTATCTGTAAGGTTCTGTAATAAGTCACTCATGACAGCTTTATAACATCTTCTTAGATCGAAGGCGTATTCGAATATATATCTATAAATGAGAATTTAGACGACGAAATTGCTCAAGCGCCTCAAATTTCGAAACATCGGAACATATTCTTTTCATCCTCTCTCGTTATTCCTATTTCACCTATTCATGACCCCCGTTCTGCGTTCGGGGTACGGAAACGCCTCGATCACTCAGATTCGAATAGCCCTGCTTCCAGATCATGTGAATTCAACTTCGAACTTCCTCAGGGCAGTCGACTTTGGGACAAAATGCCTCCCACATTCACTTCGATACCTGATGCTAAGGGAAGAGGTAGCCTTTCTCTTTTAGAGAAAGCTGAAGTGTCCTACCGCGTTACTGCAGTGTGGGAATCCTCAGACATGTCGGAGAACCGAGGAATGTGCGTCACCATTTTTCACGCATCTCTAGCACGATGTTTACTACCCAGATTACCTTAGACTGGAAGTTCCTATTCTTTTTCATCCAGATACAGACTTCCAGTCGTTGGACGGTTCCAAAATCGAGCCAGAATTATGGCTCGAAATGCCTCTTATTCCAGAACGGTCTATTCCGTTCCATTGTGCGGTAGGTTAAAACATGACAAATGAGTGCCTTCATCTCATGAACAGAAATTCATAGGTCACACTCCCGCGCCCGCGGAAATTCTCTCGATGTAGCTCTGTCCCGTACTTTGTTGTATTTACAACAACGCCTCGATCCTCCACTCTCACCAGGGAAATCGCTGCCGATGCCACCATTGCCGTCTCCCTAATTCGTAAAGTTACCATAATTCCTCAGCTACCCCATACTCCCCTCGACGCTGGTAGTGACGATTCGGATGGTTCATCGGTTTCTTTTCTAACTCCACGTACCAAGCTTCTAAAGAGCGCGCCAAAGTCTGGTGTAGCTCCTGCATCGAAGATCTCCGAAGAGACGATTTCAGCCACCGTCAAGTGCAAGCCACTTCCTGATTTACCACAAGCTCCATTCGCGGAAACTCGCACTTTAAAAACACATGTGCACATTGGATTTCCGAAACGGCCCCGATATCCTAGAAGCGAGGCACATATGCCTGACGGCCTTTATAAGGGTAAGTTCCACTTACCAAAGGATATGCTGCCAGGAGTCAATTGGGCTGGTGTGAGCGTCAAGGTGAGTATCCTCTGTCAATAGAAATATTGACATCTGACTGAAAGGTCTCAGTATTATTTGGACGTTACTGTACTATTTCGGCAGGACGCTGTAAGGGCTTGCGTTCCCATTCGAATTCTCTAAGGCATCTCGCTTGGTTTCATTCGTTCGCTTGCGAATTTTCTGCATTACATTATTGCATAGTCCTCTTTCCATTGTCCCATTCATCGGGCCTTTTCGTTCTGGTTATGCTATCGCACACACTGGTGTTAAGTATCCTTGTACACACTGTATTAACACACATACATGCATTCACAATATATAGAGGGAGTGCTGGCCACCATGTACAAGTTGAACTTGGATCACCGAGAGATTCCGGACTCCGAATTACTTCCGAAGCTTACTCGTCATACTAGTTGAGTCAAGGCAAGGTCAAGGCATTGCAATAGCCAGCTGTATTCTCCCCTAGGCAGACCGAACTGTAGTGTTCACTATTCTAATATTCAGTTACGGAGGCCGCTTGAGCCTTGCATCGACTTTGGCAACAGCACCGTACACGCTACGAGAACAATCTTCGTGATTCTGCTCACTTCAGTACAACGGGATGGACACCATTCAACACCCCTCCGCAACATGGGAAGCAGCTTCAAATGGCAGCGTGTTTTACAGGCGCCAGCAGTTGTATATGCTACATGGAAAGCTCCCCAACCTCGATGATTACTTGATCGCGGGGTGCAAGAATGGTGGGCCGACAGGTATGTTCTCCGTTCTACTATCCGGAACTTACAAGATGACAAGTGACCTAGCTCTGATGAGAGATGCTTCAAAGTTGGTTGCACTGGGTGGCGGAAGACCTCCACTTGCGAAGTCTCAGATCCAAGTGTATTCACCGGCCGGAGAGAGTTTGCTACTATTCAGTGTGGATATTCTATGTTAAGCCCAGGCTTCAATTGGAAGCTAACCCGCGTTTTTGACAGTGGGATCAAAATCGAATAGTACGGTTCGGATGGACTTTCGATGAGCGACTCGTGGTTCTGAACGAGGAGGGCGTGTATCGTTTGTACGACCTGCAAGGCGACTACCAGCAGTTTTCATTGGGAAACGAGGCAGCGGAGTTGGGTATAATTGACGCTAGGATACACGAGAATGGATTGGTTGCCTTAACAGGGTCGTTGACTCTTCTAGAGGTGAAAGACTGGGAAGGTGGGAGGCCACTGGCGCTTGCAACCCCTGGTATGTCACTGTTGTCCATACTGTGAGTCTAGCATGTATTGATTGCTCAATAGGGCTGTCTGAACCTCCTCATGCGTGGGCTGTTATACCTCCGGAACAGTCGATATCGAGACATGTCGAGGTGTTACTCTCAGTGGATGCTACTATCATTGCTGTGGATAACCTGGAGAGCTTGGACCAACGCATATCCCGTGGACCATTTTTGCACGTCTCTCCTTCACCTAATGGCAAATTCCTAGCACTCTTGACTTTCTCGGGGATCCTCTGGGTTGTTTCAGCGGACTTCCAACGTGAAATAGTCGTTCTCGACACAGCAACTGTGGGTGCCGAGGGACAGGTTAATCAAGTAGGATGGTGCGGCAATGATGCAGTATTGGTGACTTGGAACGACCTTGTATTGCTTGTCCTACCATCACGAAATAACCTGGCAGGAGAAACACTGCGGTTCGTGACTTCCTCTGATACGTATATTCCCGCAATATTGACTTGGTGGTGCTAAAGTTACCTGTATTTTGGTGCTACATTCGTGGTCACAGAGTCCGACGGCGCTCGCATTATAGGGCATGACGTTTGCGACTTCATCCAGAAAGTGCCCGGTAAGTTTACCTGAGTGCTTCTTTTTGGAAATGAATCCTAATAATATGCTTGCAGCATCTTCGGTATCCATATTCCGTCCAGGCTCAACATCATCATCCGCCATCCTCTTCGCAGCTTGGGAAAGTTTCTTGCAACGATCACCTAAAGCAGACGAGAACATACGAAGCATTCGATCCGACCTTGCCGCGGCTGTGAATGAATGTATTGATGCTGCTGGTCATGAATGGGAGCCGCATTGGCAACGAAAGCTGCTTAGTGCAAGTACTCCGCTCCAGGCTTGTTTCTTCAATATCTGATTGAATGCTATTATAGGCCGCGAAATTTGGATGGGGATTTCTGGACCTTTACAATCCTACCGACTTTATAGCTATGGGTCAAGCGTTAAAAGTTTTAAATGCTGTCCGCTTCTACGAGATCGCAATTCCTCTAACATATTCGCAGTAAGTTCAATATCTCTATCGATAAGTGCGACCGGAAGTTGATTCCACCTAGGTATCAATATGTATCGCCGGCGCACCTCATAAACCGTCTGACGTCTCGAAATCTGCACCTCCTTGCTCTCCGTGTCTCTTCCTTCCTTTCTCTCAAGCCTGACGTCGTTCTCAAACATTGGGCCAGTGCAAAGATAGGACGGTCCAAGACTTCATCAGCGGACGGTCAAGATGACGAAGTGTGCAGAATCATAGTGGACAAGTTTGAGAAGCTTGGAGGTGGGGAGGTGAGCTATGCAGATATTGCTCGGCGAGCATGGGAGGTTGGGAGAACAGGGTTGGCCACCAAGGTAATGAGGCTTATTGCTATGTTACTTTTATTCTGACAGATGCTTCATCTAGCTGCTCGACTACGAAACTAGAGCCTCAGATCAGGTCCCATTGCTACTAACCATGAAAGAAGACAAACTTGCTTTAATAAAGGCGGTCGATAGTGGCGATACTGATCTCGGTGAGTAGCGTCTTACATCGAGAACTTCGAAACCTGACACGATTGTCAAGTCTATCACGTATTGCTACATCTTTACAAGCGCCTTCCTCTCGGATCCTTCTTCAAATTGATCGAGGATGGCGGAGAACAACTTGCACCTGCGAGCAAGCTTCTTGAAGTTTATGCGAGGGAGCAGAACCGAGAAATGCTACGAGACTTCTACTACAGCGATGATAGAAGAGTGGAGAGTGCAACTCTGGCGCTTGATGAAGCAGCCCAAATGACTGTACGCATGATATCCTCCCATTTATCTGTGATTCATTGACAAGGTTACCCAGGATCCTCATGCGATAATGACGGCCGTGAACTCGGCAGAGAAGTTCTTTTCAGAGGACAAAGATCGTGCATTGGAGGCCAAGGTCAGTTTGATAATTTGCTCTATTTGCACTGTCTTGAACCTTCTTCTGTAGATGATGAATGAAAGTGTCCGCCTACTTGCACTTCAGCAACAATTTGAGAAGGACTCGGATGGAAAAGTCAAGTTTTTCGGACAAAGCGTCTCAGAGACGATACGCACGTGTCTCATGAATGGCATGAGCAAGAAAGCCGACCGCGTCAAAAGCGAGTTCAAAGTTCCAGATAAACGGTTCTTCAGTTGTGTTGTATTCAAGACCCTTCATCTCATGCAGCTTTCTCTAGATTTTGGTATCTGAAACTGCATGCTCTCACTGCTATGCGAGATTTCGATGCACTAGACGCGTTTGCGCGTTCAAGACGAAGTCCTATTGGTTACGAGGCATTCGTAAGACACCTTGTCGAAGCTGGCCACCTCAAGGAGGCGTCACCATACGTGATGCGATGTGACGGCCCGAAGCGCGTGGAGCTTTATATGCTGTGTAAAGACTGGCGTGCAGCGGGAAGGGAGTGCAAGGAACGTGGAGACAAGAAAGGGATGGAGTACGTATTTTGGCTCTTGTGTGCGCAGCTCTGGACTAATGCTGCCTACAGAAAACTCATAAACTCATCACCCAATTCCCTCATAAAAAGAGAGCTGGAGCAGCTCGCGGCATCTATGAAGTAAGCTTGCGAAGTAGCTCCCAGATTGCAGAGTTCCAGGAGCACTATGTTTTGGGAGATATTCTAAGTTCATATCGCCAACCTTGCTTGTATATCCAACTCATCTTTTCCGGATTAATCGAATATGGTTTTATTCTTCAAGAATACCCAGAAAGCTCTTGTGTCCTGACGCGCGATCTCTGATGTTAGATCAGAGACACTGCCATCCCCCTGCCTACAATTGGCTTGCTTCAAAATGCCGGCGTAAAAAATAATAGTGATAGTCTAACTGCAGGTCGATTCAGTACCTACTTGTTTCTGGCCTTCTATGTTCCCAGTATCATCGTCCACCTGCATGCTGCTGTAGGGTGCTAAGTGGATGACGATATTTGTGGATGTACATCTCCAGAAGGTTAGATCGAGAGAAATCCGTACATGAGCTCAACGGAGATATTACAAAACTGCAAAGACCAAGAGAACATTCGGGAATGAGGTCCTGTACACATACGATGTCATAAAACTGATAAAATAATCGACAGCCTCTTCCGTTTCATGCTCTTCAAAGCTTCTTTCAAGCGATGTCACTCGTGAAGTTGTTGGATTCAACGACTCCAGAAGTGACACATGAAATATCGTTTCAGGCTAACACGCTACTACAGTGATACATATCGTGCATTGAAATACTCTGAGCTCATTTGATGAGCTGCAATTGCAATTTGCATAATGCATTCAAATGCAAGCTTGCGTAGACGGCTCTCCGACTCGAGCAGAGCTCATGTTCGTATGATGTGAAAGTTAGTATGCGGAATGTATTTATTGTGGGGGGCTCACTTCACGGACAATATTTGCTTGTAAGCCTAAGTAGTAAGGAGAGGAGATAAAGCCCTGGATGGGGAGTGCTTGGACGTGGCTTACTAATACATGCCCTTCAACGGCTACTACGGGCCGCCTTGACCGGGAAACGCTGACAACCTCCCAGCAGGTTCAGCTGCAGTACACACTAGTACTGTATATTCACCATGTCACGAGCAGGCTACGAACGCCTGCCTATGCACACCGTGCCCGAGTCGGGGTCTCCGCGTTCCCGTTCACGCTCACGTTCACGCTCACACTCACACCGTCTTTCCTCTACATGTCTCCGTCCACGCACATTCATCACGCTCTTGAAAATCGCCGTCCCGCTTACCCTGATCGTGATTTTCGGCATATTTTACCTCTACGAGCCGCACGTCGAAATCGCCTTCTATCCACGCGAGTGGATACATCGCGAAATCGACCCCGTAGGACGACTGGCGGGGTGTTTCGACGAGGGGCGGATTAGTCCATCATATAACGCTTCCAAGTACTTGGAGGGACCGAAGAAAACGGAGGTGCATGCTGGGATGGGGATGAGACTCGGGATGGATTGTTATGAGTTTGCTGCGACGATTCCCCCACCGAAGAACATGGACAGCGGGCCCTATGTACCTCCGGATGAGAGGACGCAGTACCACACGTACTGGCGAGTCGACCTTGCACCGTTTTCAGAGCGCCAGGAGTGGATGCTCAAATCCTTTTTTGCAACACAAGATCATACGGCTTCTAGACTCATAATGTGGTCAAATGGGGACCTGTCGACGAACCCTATACTCGCATTATACGCTAACATGTACCCGAACTCGTTCGTGATGCGCGTAGTGGATACACCAGATCTTGCGACTGGGACTGCGTTGGAGGGAAGTTCATTGTTAAAGACCGACGACAAGAAAGCTTGGACAGACGGTGATCTCGTCAGATTGTTGGTCATATGGAATTACGGGGGTGTTTGGATTGACATGGATTCATTATTGACACGAGACCTCTCTCCTCTACTCGAGCATGAATTTGTCACGCAGTGGGATTGTTACGGTGAGCTCTTATTGTTCAATCCATGAGCGCGATACTCAATACTCAATATCGTACCACAGATAAAATTTACCAGCCATTAAATGGCGCCTTGATGCACTTTCAAAAGCACTCTCCATATCTTTGTGAAGCATTCCATATCATGGCAACTTCAGCACCTCCTCGTGCAGATTCCACAGACTGGGGTGCCCTCCTTTACCTCAAGCTCTGGCGTCGTCTTCTCGGTGGTCACATCCCGCCTTTCAAAATCCTTCCATTTTGTTTCTCGGATGCCCGATCGTGTAGGTTGGATAACAGGTTGCCCGATCCGTTTGATGGCGACGGTGGCAAAGAGGCGCGGTGGTGGCGTTCCAAGAAGGACGGACTGCAGGAGGGCGGGGAGCTCGATAGTGCACTTGGGAGTGTGTTTGCTGTGCACTTGCATAATCAATGGGAGAAGACGTTCCCGAAAGGAGGCTGGGTGGATAGGTTACTTCTCAATAGGTATGAGGAGAAACTTTCGAAGAGGGAGGGTGTGGATGACCTATAAATCATATTGCTCGATACATACTCATCTAATTTGCTGGGTTACATGGATGAGATTATAGATTTTATACCCATGTATCGCCTTCGCGTTCAGTTTGCAGACTCTGCAAACGAGGAATCATGGTATCGCAGTTACATGTGGATTCGCTGCATGTCTACAGCGGAGGCATCTTGCGCACAACCTTTCCCTCATTCTTCGCATGTATTTTAAGCTTCTCCAATATGGAAGACTTCCCCCACCGCTCTGGTGGTGTACGGCTTTCAGTAGCCCAATAATATATATCCCAGTCAGGCTCATCAAGTAGCTATGTACGATGCAACATCAGTCGATATCACCAGCAATCAAAGAATGGAACGCACCTTGTCATACTCTTTCAGCTCTATCTCGTCCATTGACCCCAGGTGATCTCTTGCAAACGTGCTCAACAACAGATCGCTCTCCAACGTCCCGCGCTTCCTGCTCTGATAGACAAGTCTTGCACGCATGGTTTCTTTAGATTCTCCGGGACGTGGGATGGGAACGGGTGGTGGAATGTCAGAAGGTGTTTGCGTATTGGAGAGGTGTTGTGGGGTATGCGGGAGGGGCCATGGGTCTGCACGCCATCGCGGGGTCGTAGAGAATGCACGAGGGGGGAGACGGGAGCAACGCGTCACCTCGGAAGCCAATCTTCGCGCAGAGAGAACCGCAAACATACCGTGAAAGGCTTAGAGGTGGTCCTTTTCAGCGCTGGATTCGGATGAAAAATATTTGGTCCCGCTTGGTCTCAGTCGGTTGTCACTAACGTCATCAGTCTCCACCATGTCCTCCAACGATATGCAGATCGACTGCACTCACACTGCCAATCGACGTTTTCATGACAGCGAAAAGGAATCAGAGTCAGGCAATTCTGTATGTTTATTTATGCCTTGCCAAGACTGTACATCATTATGTCGACTTGTGCATGCAGTATAACCGAAAGGGTCAAGGTGATGCCTCTGATAGCGAAAGTCAGGTGTTAAAGGAGAGGCTAAAAGTAGCAGAGAAGATGCTGAAACTCCGGGAGGACGAGGTGATAGCACGAGAGGAGGGGCTGAACACCGTAGACGAAGGGCTGAAGCTGCGTAAAGAGGATTTGAAGTTGCGTGAAGAGGACATGAACATACGACAGGATGAGTTGGACGCACGAGAGCAACGTTTACGCGCGCGAGAGCAGGAACTTGAAGAAAAGATTAGGCACCTTTGAAGCACATCGCGGGTTGGTAAGGCAGACAGCTCCAGTGCTACTTGCCTCAAAAGTCCCTTGCAATCGACTTCAGAAATCTGCACCTCCTTCACGGCTATCTGGGGTATGCATGGAACTCTCACATTCACTCGGATGTCGACAAATCTTCCAAAATGTTGACGCTATCGGGCGATCTGGCTTATTACATCCTTACGGACACTATCACCCCACTATATACTTTCTTTGCGTTCACTATGGACCAGCTGTCGGACCACTGGACCCAGGAGATACCGGATGCATATGATAACAAGAGAGGAGATGGACGATTTTCGTTCGGTGATATTTGTAGTATTGTACTACAGTTGCGGACAAGCGAATTCAACTAATTTGGTCTTCGATTTTTAGGCACTCTCCACTTGCTCAAATTGCACATTTAATGTTATAGACATTGTATTTACGACCTAATGAAGTGATTTGTACGAGTCAATTTCTCGAAAATATGTTCATGCGAAGGGGGCGATGATCCTCCTGGGCAAGTTCCGAATTTTTGACTGGTCAAAATTTGACCAACCCCCAAACAAATCGGGAAAAATGCAGAAAATGTTCTGTAAGCTTATGCCAATATGATCATATAATCAGTTTTCATAAAAGGTTAGTGGTTGTGGAGAAGAAAAAGGTTTAATAATAAGACTTGCTGTGTTCAAAGTCAGTTTCGAGCCGACTTGCGTCTGTAAGTCACTAAAAATGCGCCGTGGACGCCCACCCAAGCATGGTCGACGAAGGGATATCAAAGGGCTTCGAAACCAGCTTCCGAGTCATGCAACAGTCTCATCAACATCTGGGCCAGATAACTCTGATGACCTGCCATCAAAAAGACCGAGGCTGTCACGTTCACGTTCTCGAGCCCCCAGCCCTGCCAGCATCAGTGATCATGCATTAGAGGACAACTGGAAACCCCTTACTGTCTTCGACAGTTTAAAATTTGTCACCAATAATGACGAATCAGATATTGAGTCAGATGCAGAAGATATTACTCACTCAGATGGTCCAGTGGATGACAGCAGCCGTTGTTCACGGTTGATTTATTTCGCCGCATCCATAGGCGACGATCCATGTGATGAAACCTGGCTTCCTCCAAGGGAAGCCAAGCGCCTGGCCCAACGAAAAGCCCGTCCGATCTGTTACAAAAAAGGCCCTGATGTTGGCAGTAAATCAGTTCGCACTCAACGACGGTATAAAGAACTCCTTCAAAATCAAAAATCACTCACCAACCTTGGATTCACGGTTCTGCCAAAGTTAAACCAGTCAGCACTCATCACACCTGCTGCTAAAGACTCGGAATCTTCACCTTCAACATCCTGCCAAGACCCAGAACCTGACCCAGAGTCTGAAGGAAACACTAGTGATGATGCTGGAACCATGGCTCCGGTGTCCACAGCACCACCTGTGGCTGACTCACAACTCAGCGCCAGTCTTGCTCGTGGTGTAGAGGAGGCGTGGGAGGAGGAACTGGAGGAGCAAGAGTGACAACTCGGCGCCGGTCTTGCTCGTGGTGTAGAGGAGGCATGGGAGGAGGAGCTGGAGGAGCAAGAACGGTCTGGAGTCAACATCAGAAGTTTGTACGAGCTAAGAGAGCAAATCGAAGAGGATCTTGCAAAAGGTGGAAAGGCTTTACCACTCTCTCAAGTGAACCAGCTATTGCTGATTCGAAACTTTGCAACACTTCGCTCGAAAAGTAAGAGCACTTGCACTTACACGTCACTACCAAGTATTTGAACAACTCCCAATCGAGAAGCGTGGCAGGAGAGAAAATGCACTAAGCCCTCTCAAAGATCAGAGGCTTCAGCTGGCATGTCGTCAGTGGCTAACGCTTCAGCCCGTCGGTGAAATTAATCCGGATCTTTGAGGCTGCCATGATCCAAATCGCCAGGCACTTTTTATATTTAACCAATCCTCAGCTCATGTTTCTCTGCCCGAAGATGCTCTGCGAGCCTTTGATATGAACAAATCCAATGGTGGCAAGCAGCGACGTCGACGCGACACAGTCATTCCTCAATCCAGAAAATGACGCTACCTGAAGGAAGACTTCATGAATCAGCCATCAATGCTCGAGACACTCATCAAGAAAGCTGGGCATGAGTGCATTTTCCTGCCCAAGTTTCATTGTGAACTGAACCCAATTGAAATGGTGATGAGCGAGTTTTGAATCCAATATCCATGTGTTACCAACATAATATCATACATAGTACTGGGGTTGGTGCAAGTATCGTTACCACGAAGTTCCAAAGAAGACCTTTGAGGATGCGAAACGTTGTGCAGAGGAGCAGCTCGATGCATGTCCAAGTGACTCGTCGGTTTATCAACTGGTCGTGGTGCTTCATGAGTGCATATCGGTTAGGTGTCACGGAAAAAGCAGCGGAATGGACAGTTCAGAAGCAAAAGCAGCATCGCCAGGTCTCGCAGCGTGCCATGATGTCGATGGAAGCAGTACTAGGCATACATTTTGTGTCGTTGAAAATGGCCAAAAATTTGGCCGACGCAAAATTGCGTGGGGAAATTCACACGACACCCCGCCCGCACTTATTTTGGCGCTAAAAAATCATCCGGGGCCAAAAAAAGAATTAACCGTGTTCGCTTGTCCGCAAACTGTACGTTGTTTTCAAAGGGCGTCTATGTGTGAGACCTTGCATTGGGAACAGGCATGCGCGCTACCTACCTGAATACATGATTGCATACACTTCTACCCATCAATTGATCGCTGACACCAGAGCTGGTTATTACCGCACTGGAGCGGGCTAGCTTAGCCGCAATCCAGGAGGTTGTAGCAAAGAAATTGCAGACATGTATCGAGGAGCTGACGAGTCGAATCCAAAACGTAAAACCCAAAATGGAATAAAAATGACGTCCTTTTTTCTGTTTTTCTGATGCACTGTCGTTTGCCACGACAGCGTCAACATGTTCCAACAGGGTCGTCCACCACAGAATACGAGGGCCTTCCCATGTATGACCACACATCCTCCACGCCACCCCGCTGGATACCACCTTCACGCTGGCTCAACATGCGACTGCGCAGAGTGTTCACGTTCTTGAAAATCGCCCTTCCTTTGGTGTTCTTCATATGTTACGCAGTTTGGTACCTCTATGAGCCGCACGGCCATATTGACCTCGTATTCTATGAACGAGAATGGATACAGCGCGAAATGCTCCCGCTGTCCCCACTAGGAGGCTGCTTCGACCCCGAGCGCGTCAGCCCACTGTACAACGTCAGTGAAACTGTACATGGCAGGAAACGCTTTGAGGTGCAGGCCGGGGTGACGATGAGGATGGGTATGGACTGCTACGACTTCGCAGGAACAGTCAAATTTGCAGAAGGAGAGTGGAATGAGGAACAGCGGTACATCCCACCAGAACAGCGAGCACAGTTCCACACGTACTGGCGCGTCGATCTCGCGAGCCTCGGTGAGAGACAGGAGTACATGCTAAAATCATTCTTCGCCACACAAGACCTCCCCCGCTCTCGTCTAATACTCTGGTCAAATGGCGATCTATCGTTCAATCCGATCGTGCGCAAGTACCTCGAGCTGTTCCCCGACTCGTTCGCCCTTCAAGTGGTGGATATCCCTGAATTAGCCAAGGGCACGCCAATGGAGAATCATCGCTTCCTCAATCTCGAGGACGAGAAGGCATGGCTAGATGGCGACCTTGTTCGCTTGCTTGTCATCTGGACATACGGTGGCGCTTGGATAGACATGGACATGCTCCTCACGCGGGACCTCTCTCCATTACTCGAGCACGAATTCGTAACACAATGGGACTGCTACGGTAATCCAACCAACCAATCAACCTCACTCACCGCTCACTCACAAAATCCGCAGACAAAATCTACCAAGCGTTGAACGGCGCGCTTATGCACTTCCACAAGCACTCGCCTTACCTCTGCGAAGCCTTCCATCTCATGGCGCACAGCACTCCCCCACGCTCTCCAAGCACCGATTGGGGCGCAATTCTCTACCTTCGCCTCTGGCGGCGCCTCCTCAGCGAATCTATCCCCCCCTTCAAAATTCTGCCCTTCTGTTTCTCCGACCCTCTGGCATGTCGTCTCGACAATAGCGTGCCAGAGCCATTTGAGCCTGATCGTCGAGACGCGAAGTGGACAGGCAGACGTGGGGCAGGGCTTGAAGAGGGTGGAGCACTTGATCGGGCACTAGGGAAGATATTTGCTGTGCATTTACATAATCGCTGGGATAGGGCGTTTCCGAAGGGCGGTTGGGTGGACAGGCTGTTATTGAAGAGGCATGAAGAAGAGATAGGGAGGAGGGTGCGGATAGATGGCGAGCTGTGATGCTTTGACGTGCTGTGAGTGATGAGTGCCTTGGACTTGGCGGAGGCGGCACAGATACTAACTGCATTTGTTACAGACTGCACTCTCATTTATACAAACCCTTATAATGACCTTACAATAATGGATACAGTGTATTCTTCATTCGATAAGGCTTGTGCGTATGCGGAGATGATCTCGCTGTCGGGAGGTGATTTTATCAGGGGTACGAGGATGTTCCTCCATTGGGTGACTTCCGTCCATCCGAAGATGTTTTAACACTTGGAACATCCTCTGATGGACAGACATCGCCGACGAATACCGCACCAACGTACTACCCACTGAGGATATGCTTGTACTGGCAAACATCCTAGCAAGACCTGATCATATAAAACCATTTCAGAATTCTCCGTGGCGAGAGGCCGTCACAAGTACTCCTTCAAGACTAGCAGTGAGTTGTATCGAGAATTTACATGCTACAGAAATGTGTGCGCTAGCGTCCGGCGCCTGTCTAGCCCCCCATCAGCGCTCCAGTAGTGATATACGGACAGTCACAGCGCCAATGGACATTTCTTAGCACCATACATTGAATGGGATGTAGGTATTCAGTGAAGCACGGCCTCATGAGGGTAATTTTTTTGCAAAGCAGTTGTTCCTATACCAATGAATAGTCTTTCCGACTTTCCGACGATGCCTCCATATCATTGCGTGACATCGACGATCTGCCACTCAAGGTCTTTGCCCGCCCAAAAAGGTACGACTGTCTTCTCCCCATCACTATACTCAGCCTGCACTTTCACCCCATGCACCTTCTGCAACACAACCTTCGGCGCTCCGGGACCGGCTGGGATCTGATAAAAGTCGCGTCCAAAATGACTGGTAAAATCCGCCAACCTATCAATCGCGCCGAACGAATCGAGGAGGTGCGCAACGAGGGGGAGGAGGACGGGCGACGTGTACACGCCCGCTGCGCATCCGCTCATGTGCGTAGCGGTCGATTTTGAGTGGGTGGGGTGGGGCGCGGAGTCTGAGCCGAGGAAAAACTTCCTGTTGCCGGATTTGATAGCTTCTCGGAGAGCGCGGCGGTCTTCTGGGAACTTGGCGACGGGTTTGCAAAAGTGGAAAGACTGGCCTGCCCAGTCATCGACTGTAAGGGAGAGGTGGTGTGCTGTGATTGTGCATGCGACGTTGTCCCCGCAGGCTATGACGGCTTGGACGGCAGCTGCGGTTGTCGCGTGCTCGAGGACGATACGGAGTTTAGGATATTTGATGGATAGATTTGAGAGAACGGGGAGGAAACGTTCCTCGGCATTGAGGACGCAGATGTTTTTGGAGTGGTCGGATGGAATTTCTCCGTGAAGATTAAGCACGATGCCGTGCTTTTCCATCTCTTTGAAGAGCTCATCGTATTTGTCGTAGCTCTCGATTCCCTCGTCTGAGTTGGTGGTCACGCCGCGGGGATAGGATTTGACGCCTACGATACCAGCAGCCTTCCAGTTTTTGACATCGTTGGGATCGAGAGCATCGGAAAGATAGAGGGTCATGAGGAACTCCACTTGGGACGAGTACTCCTTCAACCTCTTCTTGTATTCATTTGCCATCTCTGTGGTTGTGATTGGAGGCACGAGATTTGGCTGCGATCGTGAATTGTTCGTTGTGCTTACTGATAGATTGGGACATACCATGACATAGGCGAGGTAGAAACCGCCCTCCCGTACGTGGGGCGTTACAAGCTTCGATAGTTCACCATCCCTGAGGTGGACATGGAAATCAGCAGGGGCAGTTACTTCCCTGGTGTCTCCGAAATTTGCAGTGGACATGATGATGATGGAGAGAAGGAGAGACAAAGAGCATGATACATATATATCCAGCCAGACTCGAATATCATTAAGTGAAGTACTCGATGTTACTCAGTGTTATAGTGGATGTGACTGTACGCGAAAAATAAGGATCATGACATCAACAACCATGAATCAATAGCCGTGGCATATGTCAGGCTATGTCGGTGAATCCTACGGGTGAGCTCGTTGTTCTCCGGGACCTGGAGAAGGCTTTCAGACCCTATGAGGAGCATTCCGGCTAACGGCGGTTGCATGTCCTCAGTAATATTTGCGGTGATCACGCAGACTGCTTTAGCCTTAATGGCGTAGTTTGACGTGTTGGCGTTGAATTTACGCTCATTCAAATGGGGAATCCTGACAAAATCAACCACGACACCCTACGGCACCTCGTCATTCTGAGGACGACTAATAACGAAACCCGGGGAGATCAGGAGGCTTGGCATCTCTCGCTTGCAACATACCGCCCGACGTGATGGGCTTTCGTATAGGTTCTCATCGCAACGTCCCACACCAGGAACCTCCTTGTCACTTCAATACAGCGTATGGCAATTATTGATGACAATTTGATGACTCTTCATCAATTAAGAGGCTATCCTGTGTCCTGAACACGCCAACAGGGCTTGCGGGAGTTAGGATGGGGTCAAGAGAGTAATATCGGACATGAACCTATATAGGTGAGCTGACAATGAATATTCACCATAATTCCTTCCCTTATTCCAATCGGCCTCACCAGGTTTGACTCGGAGGTGATAGAAATGAAGTACAATAAGAGCTTCATAGCTGTCTTTGCGGTCAGCCTGGCCCAGGGTTCGCTCGCTCAGACATGGTATGTGCGGCATTGATCCTGTAGCACTAGCTCGTCTAATTGGTGCTTCATAAACCTTTTTCAGGTGCGGGAAGAACTTTATGGCAAATCAGACTGTGGTGCCACCTGGCGGACAGTTTGTATTACCCTCAAAAAGTGACACACCGCTTCTGTCCTTCCAGTGTGCCCCCGTCTTCCGCCCATACCTCGAGGAGGATGCGAAGAGCGCAGCGTTTATAGTCGATTCACCCATTGTGTACGACTGGGTAGTGGGTGCCGAGCCTATCTCCCTTCCTTCTTCTGGCACCAGCCTTGGAAGTCTCGATGTCACCATCAGTGTGGGCCCTGTCCACGCAACTGCAAATGTCCCTCTGAATACCACCGGCTTCCAAATTCCCGTAGATATCAGCAAACTCCTCTCTCAGAAAACTGCGTACAACGTTACCTGCTCTGCTAAATATTCTGCTCCTTCGTCTTCGAAGTCCCAGAAGTTCAAGACTAGCGCGTCCCTTTTGTACCTCCCTGACACAACTGCATCCGTCACTAAGACTGACTTGCGCACTGGTGCACTCTGGGTGAGGCCTGCGGATGGCAAGGGTGGAGCATTTGCGCCCTTTATCCCTCAAGGTTTCTACGTGGCCTTTGACCCGTATCTTGTGAGCAATTTGTCTGTGATCGATTCGCTCAAAGCCGATGGGTTCGTCTTCCATTGTCTATTACTTTCTAAGCAACTACTAAATCGTCCTCTTTCCAGATTCAACACGGTTTGTTTCACAATCATCTGATACACCCTCATACTGAAAGTCTATCACATAGCTTCACGCATATCCTCCTTATGACAACCTCACTGCTTTCCAAATGGTCATTGACAAGGCCAGCAGCTCTGGCATGTACATCGTTTATGATATGCGATCGTATGTCATACTTTATTGTCTCTTCTCATGGTTATTGACATCTCTCTACTCAGGAACTACAAAAACTTGACCGCTGTCGCTCAACAAGTGAATACTTATGCCTCAATTCCCAATCTTTTGAACTGGGAGACTGCTCACGAGCCTGATGGCAATTCTGACCCCCACAATGCCACGTGGATGACATATGATCTGATCTATCAGATGGACGGATATCACCCTATCTCCATTGTTCTGAATTGCCAAGACTACGACTTCTCGCCTTATGTCACAGGAGCCGACATCGTTTTGCATGTGAGACATTTAGAACACTCACATATCTTGCGCTTCTAATTCATGGAGTAGGATGCTTATCCTCTTGGTATCAATGGCACGTTTTCTCCAATGTGGAACACGTCGTGCACTCCGGACTTTGGTCACTGTGGTTGTGATAACTGCCAAGGCACCATGTACGATGTCAAGGCCCGTGTCCAGACTTTCAAAGACAGGCTCAGTATTATGGGCTTTGACCGTACCAAGTCTGTGTGGACTACGCCTCAGGCCTTCGGCAGCGGCGCGTAAGTCATGTTGACTCGACAACACATTCTGTGTCCTGAATTTCATCACAGATACTGGAACTCGACCCCCACCGGCCAGCAGTGGGCTGCCTTGGGACTCACTTCCTTCAGCCATGGTGCTATAGGTGAGTTCTGAATCATACTCTCACGCATATTACATCAAACTGACTTCCTCTGTTAGGTTCCAAGTCGTACCATTACCCAACCACAACTGGCAATGCCACGACAATCGAAGGTACGGCGACTAAGCTCACTGTTCTCATCAAAGAAGTTATCCAGCCCTTCCTCGTCGACCCAACCGCCACGTACGCCTACTACGACTACCAAGGCGTGGATGCCGGTCTCTGGCACAACGGCACTGCATACCTGCTTCTCGTCGTCAACATGGGCGAAAACGTCTATGTCCCGTGGAAGGACGTCGGACTTGGCTGGATCACCAACGGGACGACGCAGGTGCAGAGTGTGTATACTTCCTCGCAGAGTGTGAACGCCACTGGTCTCAATTTCAAACCTGGAGATATTGGTATTTACACTGCGACTCCCTGAAAGGTGGAAGTCGGCGGTAATGGTAGATGTAATAGCCTAACTTCGAAGGGATCATACATAGCTGATCCGTAATAACACCTCTGCATTAAAGTTTTCTGGGCTGTTTCCGAGGACAATAGCTTGGTGTATACCTGGTTCTACTCGTCCATGTTCGCCATCCCAGACAGATGTTATGTCCCCAAGCTCGCTCGACTTCTACCTTCACAACTTCGATGGTTCCCGACCCAGTGCCTTTTGTACCGACATTCATGCTTCCGTATCTGTCAATTTCATGATGAAAGGTAGCCTGCGTATAAATTATACTGTTATACAACTTGTATACAACCATACAGTACGAATCCAAGCCGGGGACTCGGCGCGCGAAAGCGCCATTACAATATTATAAGTTAAGGGGAAAAGGGTAAAGGGTATTATCTAAATCGATACGACCACTCTATCATCGAAGCCCACATCCACCCGCAGCACGCCTCTCTCGAACAGCCCAGCCAGTTTCTGCTCGACACTTCTGCCCATGTTTCCATCGTCTTCATTCGCTACCACGACTTGCACGTTCTCCAGGCTTGTCCACGGCTTGCTGTCGAACAAGTCAGATAGCCCTGCAAAGTCCATTGATACGAGGGCGTGGAGATCGGCAGGATGCAATGCCATGGAGAGCACGCGTGCTGAGGGCGCGCATACACGACTGAGGAGGGCAGTAAGTGGTATTAACTGTGGCGGCTGGGGTAGAGGATCGACATCTGATGGATCCGGGGGTGGTAAGGAAGGAATGACAAGTCCATACACATGCATCTCTTTCAAACCGTTGTTATAGCCAAGATCGATATGGGAAACAATCTCATCTGTGCAACATCGTGAGTCCCGCGTCTTTCATTCATCGAATGCAAGTTCTCTCACCTCCATCTTCTATGAATGTAGCATCGAACCCGAGGTGAAGCTCTTTCAAACTTGGGCCGAGCGTCTTCAAGAACTTGCCGACTGCTGGGGCGCTTTTGATATCCAACGCCCCGAGTCTCAGCACTTGTATGATTGCCCGCGCTCCATCGTGCTTCATCGCCATCCTTATCCACTTCAACACCTGCCGGGTCCGCGCTCCTCGCATCGCGAGCTCTCTAAGTTTTCTCGGAGGCCTAGGAACCACTCTATTGTCTGCTCTAGACCCAAACGCCTTCGGATGTATATCATCCCAATCACAGCGCACCCCGTCCAGCGTGAGCGATTCTACATCTTCGAATTCTCCAATAAACCTGATCATTTCCAGGGTCGTCCTGAACTCGCATCCTCCGAGCGCAAGGTTCCGCACACCCTTGAATCCCTCCATGAATGCACTGCGAGACTTCGAGGACAGGTACTCCAAGGTGATGCGCTCGGCCTCGAGAGAGTAGAGGTTGGGGAATGACCCAGCCAGAGTCGGGAGGGCTGCATTGAGCCATTTGGGGTCCCAGGACTCACCGCGCGATTCGCGAACGGAGAGGCGTTTCACGTATGGGGCGAAAGTGGGTAGGGTGGACCCTTGTCCTGAGGTGTAGTGTTGTAACAGCTTGACAAAACTTTTCCCTCTTCGTCCCCCTCCAAGCCGCACGTATCTCCATAAGTACTCCCGGGATGCGTGTAGCCAAAAGATGTTCACGAGGGAACAATGACAGATCGCTGTGAGATTCGACGGATCGTATATGTCCTTTGGGGAGGGCGTATCTGGGATGGTCAGGAAGGAGATGATGTGCAGGAAGAGCTCCGGTGGAAGGCGAGGGGAAGGAGGTGGGGAACATTTACTCTTAGTAGAGAGGTGGTGGGTCAGGAGTAGGTATTTGGAAGGATCTGGGAATGCAGGTGATTGTGGGGACTTGAAAGCGTGCACCAGCTTGGTCGGGGAGGTGATTATCGAAAGAGAGGGGGACTGCAAGTGCAATCCCGGAGCAGTGGGTATGAGTGTAATGGTCATGGAATTAGTTAGTGAGGCCAGACGAGTCTAGTGCTGGGTTATTAAATACAGGAGGGTATGGGACTGGTCTAGATAACAAGGAACACATGTTTTATAATCTCCCCCCGCCAGACTCTCTCAACAGTCAAGACACGGTAAATTTTTTATTGGCTCAAAAAGACACTTTCCCATATGCAGCTACTTAGATAACGCTGTGCACATAATGTCCGACGGTACCCCTCAGTCACGGTAGTAACGCGCCGTATGCCTTTAGTAGATGACTTTTGATAGGTAGAAGACTACTACCGAGTCCCGACTTTCACGTAGCCTAAGGAGACTGATGCTGACTACGAGAGGTTTCCAACCTTCGCCGGCCAGGATTTCGCTCAAGTGGCAGTCCGATCCTGGCATGACAATATGTTGAACGTACGTAGTACCGACCCTTTTGCGCACAACACGACCTTCGAACCTCGTTAACGACTCACGGGGTAACTGCCGAGCCACTCGACCTACAGCCGAGAAGCTGCTGGAACGATAGAAATCTGTTACATGAAGTTCAATCTCCAGAAGTTTAATTCACGAGCTGGAAGAGAACCACGACGGCGTGTTTGGCTAGAACCGCAAAGAGCTACCGGAGTAAGTTCACCACTCCCGAATGCTTCCGTCCTCCCCCCTCCATATCGGGTTACGCCAAGCCTCAACGCTAGCTTGACTGTACTCCCTAGCACGGGTACGCACAAGCTCCTCGTTGATCATGATACCCAATCCAGGGCCTATGCACATGCCGTGCCGCATTTTTGTTCAGGCGTTTAGTGGAGAGTAACCGAATGGGTTGATGGAACCAAAGGCGGTGTTCATTAGTTCGGGACGTATCATGGAAAGAAGACCGTCAGCATTGCCATGATCACAGTCGATATCGAAACAGCCAGGCCCAAGTGGGAGGGCACGAATGGAGTGAATTAAAAAGGACAAGACTCACCGCTGGGAGTCGTTACATATCCGTCTTTCACAGTAAAGACGCTCGGATCTGCGAGGTACGTGAAGAGGTCTGCGTCTTCGCTGTTATAGTGCATCTATGTACATCCAGCCCGCCTTACATAAATGCCGCTTCTCAAGAGATTCATTGGGGTGAGAAACTTACTTGCCAACTCATTTCCTGGATGAAGTCTAGATGCCGAGATAACGGTTAGCGCCCGCTCGAGTATGTAGAATGGACGACGCCCAAAAATACACACAATTTAGTTTCGATACGCCAACGGCAATACATGCCGCCAATGCAATCGGTCCTAGTGGACAGTGCGGTGCCAGAGCGACGTCGTATGTTTCCGCCATGGAGGCGATGCGTGCCAACTCTGATATACCACCGCAATGGGAGACCTTACTCAATGTGGTCAGTCGGTTAAAACATAAAGAGAGAGACTAAAGAAAAGACACACGAAGACGGGCGTGGGGGGTCAACTGAGAGGTGAGCACTCACATCTGGTTGTGCAACATCTAGCGCATGTCCCTCGAAGTAAGGGCGGAATTCATGGCGCGAGTAGAGCCGTTCCCCAGCTGCAATAGGAGTGGAGACGAGACGCCCGAGGTCCGCGAACTCCGAAGGTTGAGTAGGTAGAAGGGGTTCTGGAATCAATTTCAGCGCCTGTGCAAATGGCGCTCATTCTGGTGGGAATGCTCACCCTCAATGAACAGTACACCCTCTCCTTCAAGGAGCTTGGCGAGCTGGCGAGCCATACCCTTGTGCACCCGTCCATGGAAGTCCACTCCGACATCCATTCCAAGCGCGCGAACTTCACGCACACGTTCCACGGTCCCTTTCAGAAGGTCGGGAGAGTCAAGCCACGCGAGAGCCTCTGTATAGTACGGCTCAGATTCAGCGTATCGTGAGGCTATAGAGCTTACCAGTGGCATTCATCTTTACAGCAGTGAATCCTTGCTCTTTGCGCTCAAGTGCTGCTTCGCGGACAGCATTCGGATGGTCTCCACCAACCCACCCATACACACGAACACGATCTCTGACTTTTCCACCTAAAAGCTGCCACACAGGAACTCCGAGTTTCTTGCCTTTGATATCCCAGAGTGCGATATCAAGGCCGGACAGGGCCGACTGGGTGAGACATACGTTCAGACGAATCGTATGCAGAAGCAGGTATCTAGCAGATACTCACCATTAGGACGGGTCCACCACGATAGAACCTAGCGCGGTACGCAGTCTGCCAGATATCTTCAATACCATCTGCATCCCAACCACGGAAACGCTGTGCAAGATCAGCAAAAGCGCCTTCGACTGCTTCAGTGTGTCCTTCCAGAGTAGATTCTCCCCAGCCAATGAACCCATCGGCCGTCTCAACTCGCACGAAGAGCCAACGCGGAGGAACGCGGAAGATCTATATTTGAAATTGAGAGAGGAGGCACGGTACTTGTCATGCTATGACACGCACTTCGATCTTTGAGATGATGCTGGAAGCTGAAGTTTTCAGTGACATCCTCGTTAGTGGGGACGACAAGGTAAGAGAGAGAGAAAATACTTCTACATTATATTTCACAGATGAATTTCGAGGGTGGTCAGCTGAACACGTCCGGCCCGCAAGGTAGCACCCACTGGAAATGATATTCAGGTCATATGTCTTAACTCGTGACATTGGTTTTGCAGTTCAGTATAACGCTCATTGTAGCGCAGTCCTGGTCCATGGACCACTTCTCACCTCAACGAGGAACCACACCAGGAGAATATCCTCAAAACATGGCGTATGCATGGACGAGAAAAGACGATAAGAACGTCTCTTTTACAGTGAGATGGAGTATACCACAGTGATGAAGAGGGCAGTCTTAGCTCACGTCTTCCTATCCCACCTAGGATATCAGACCATATTATAAGTAGCCAGCCGACGGTGTTTATATTGCACTACAGCAAGGGTTCATCAATCAATGAGATACTTGCGCTTGAAAAACGACCGGAGATGGAGGATCTGCCAAGCACCGAGGGCGGCAAGGGAAAGAATGGTAAACCAGGCGAAATTCTGCACGCGTTTATTCGTCACCACTACAAGGTGGGTAAAGGTCAATGACATGCAATGTGCATCCGAAGGAAGACTGACGATTAGTGTCTGCAAAGCGCTCTTCGCGTTTCTTGAGGTAATCGAGTTCGTCAACTATCTCTTTCACGATCCCTTCCAGTTTTCGCATTTCTGTCTCAAGCCCAGAGAGTGATTCTTGGTTTGCAATGGCACTTGATGACAAGGAGGGGGTCAGAAAGCAATGATAGAGTACTAGCAGAGCACACACTTGTAGTCGACAGCGTCGGCTCCAATATCAATATCCAGATCAACAGTACGCGACATATTATTCCGCGCTATCTCTAACTTGATACCTATAACGCCATGAGCAATTCTAGTAAGGGCATTTGGCAACGACAAACGTACCGGGAGCCAAATAATTCTTGAAACATACCCCAACTTCCCCCTCACCATGCGCTGTGACAGCGAGTCTGGTCTCGCCTTTGATATCACGCTTTGAGAGGTACACGTTGCGGTGTGGTGTTGAATCTATAATTTCGACATCTACCTGTTGTTGGGAGCCGGGGCCAACGTTGGCGGTGACAATGATGAGTGCATTGGTGTGTGCAGCGTTCCAGATGCATTTTGGGAAGGGGACTCGGGCTGCTGGAAGGGTAAATTTGATGGCGTGAGTGAAGGGAGTAATAATGATTGCAAAGAAGGCGAGAAGGGGGAGTATCGTTATTCGTGCCATGTTCGGTGCAGAACACCTTCAAGTTACTTCGTTAACAGCGGAGAGGACGACGAAGTAACTCAGAAAGCAACACGTGGTAACGAACACTGACGGCGTTCAATCAGGTTACCGGCGAAATACTACAATCCCTCCTCTGGTTACGTTCAACGTTCAAACTTCAGCCACATATTACAATTTCAACGCGAATACTCGTACCCACAATAAATTGCGTAGGTACTTCTGCTACTGAATGGTTACTAGAAAAGTTCACAACCAACTCTCAGCGAGCACCTCCTTAAATCTGGCGGTTTCTTCGTTAGACATACTGCACGCATCTGCAATCTCCCGAATCTCTTTTGCCTCTCGGATCGTGGTCCACTGAAAGAAGAAGAAAATTTTCCGGGTGACTTCATAAAACCAGTTGATTCCATTAACGAATTGTGGGCGATGGAGTGCCCGGTTGAGGACCAGGTTCTGGATTTTAGCCAGAGACTGTTCGTAGTCGTCATCGAATACACGACAGCCATCCCGACGTAGTTTTCCTCGGGTGGCTGTAATGCAAGCGGTGTCGTCTGTACGTATACCCTGGTGTTCGAATGCCGCCTTGTTTTTCCACCACCACTCATCCAAGTTCTCTTCATGCTCCAAACCCGTGACGACGAGAACAGTCGGAACTTGCTTCTTGCAAATAATCTCGTGGAAAATCTTCCAGTTCTGGTGCGTGGCATTTTTAATTCTTGGCCCGCGCATGCAAAACATCAAGAGATTGATTCCACCGTCAAGTCTGGTGATGAGTTTGTAGAGTTGGGCAATCGCTACACTGCGTTCCACAGTACCCATTTCTCCCTCATTGAGTCCTGCAGTGTCAAAGAACTTGAAGTTCCGACCATGCATTGGGAGGACGTAGGAGTGGGACTCAAAGGTGCAACCAGCTGCTCCGTTGGATATACGGGCCAACTCGGCGCCTGCAATCATGTTGATGATTGAACTCTTGCCAGCGCCTGTCTCCCCAACTAAGACAATGTTTCCTAAAACTTCGGTCATCCTAGCAAATCTGTGGCTCTCAATAAGGCCCTTCACGAAAGTCCGAAGAGACTTACAGTTGCTGAATGTCACAGGAGTGGGGCTGTAATGGAGGAGATGCCGTTGGAAGTCTAGTTGCGAACGAGAATAACCACCCCGAGCTGATAAGCTTTATGATAGTACAGTCAGGAGCTCGTGTCTCGCACACCCCAAAACCTTATCTTTACTGGGACATTTCATTCATTCGCCTACCAGGTCTTGAAGAATTCCAATTGATTTCCTGGCTTGAAACACGCCAGAAATGATCGAGTCTCCTCTGGAAGCGAATTCACAGGAGTAACGCTATCGATGACTCAGTATCGTGCGCTCGCCTACTGACTATCTGTGCGGTGTATAACATACCTTGGATCCAACCGACAACGTCATCCTGGTCCAGGAGCATGGCCCTCACACTCATGGCCTACAGCTGAATTATT
>KV448156.1:102760-112977 GCA_001658105.1 Rhizopogon vinicolor AM-OR11-026 | reverse complement strand
TCTCGTGAACATCGTCAACAACTATGAGATCATGAGGCTCAATATAAATATTCTGCTGCAGAGTGAAAGTCATGAGAAGGGTGGGGAGAGAAAGCGCACGATGTCAGTGCGTTAAAAGAGGCTGTAAACGTGGTTCAAGCACCTAGCTATTTTTGCAGAATACGAGCGTCTACTATCAGAGAATGAGAGCATATTTCACAGCAAGTGAATAGAAGAGGAGAAGGGGGTGCTGGCTGTGCAAGAACAAAGGATAAATGGGTCCCTTGTATGTCCGGTTAGAAGCTACCGACTCACTTAATGTTGTGAGCCGCAGGCAGTGTAAAGTCACCAAAAGTCACTGTGAACACTGCATTAACAAAGCGCAGGACTCATTTATAAGCAAACATGCTAATTTACCCATTCTAAGTACGGTGATGCCAACCTTGCACGCACCAATATTGTACAGTAGATGCGTAGCCCTAGGGCATAGTATGGACATTATGTAATTCAGCGTGAGATAATTTTATTTACATGCCTCTGCCTGCCAGTAGAGGAACGACTATCTTCATTCTCTTAGGGTCTGCCTGCGGGAGACTAGCCTGCCAGTACGCACAATATGACCACCCCACCTTTCCGAGCGAGCCAAAGGGAATCAAAGCTGTTCTCACTGTGTTTATTCCAGCCTGGGCTTCGCGGGAAATGCAAGAACAAGTGCGATGGCGAAAACTGCTGCAACAAACGCATCCTCAAGCGTCAACCTGATTTCTATGACCAGAAGTCACTTGTTCAAGAAGTCATTGAAGCTGCAGGACATTTGTGCATGTTTTTTTTTTGCCGAAATTTCATTGCGAGCTGAATTTTATTGAGTTCTTTGGGGTGTGGTGAAGAAATATCTTCGTGATAATTTTAAATTATGATTACACATTCACGACGCTGAAGGAGAACATGCCGAAGTATAGCTGCGAGCCCGAAAAACCACGGTCCCGTCACAGGCCGTAAAGGCTCTCGCATCCGTTCAGCGCAGCACAGTCGATTTATGGGAACGTTATTATGTAAGATGGACCCCATGCAAATACATGTAGATCACATGACTGTTTGTGACATTTGCGTTACAACAGCAAAGGCTTCTTGCTGAGATCCTTTTAGGAAATCTGTTCCAGTCGAGTGTTTGTACCATGCGTTTGGATAATCGACTGGAACAGATCCTCCTGATTTGCATTTCTGAATGAGTAGTGGGCTTTTAGTGATCAATTTCCGAAGCTCACGTTGTGGCTGTGCTGCGTGACAATAGCAAAGAGGCGCGTCGCGTTGAAGCGACTTCACAATAACCATTATGCCTTGCAAAAGACACTCGCAGATTGCAAACTTGGGTGCTTATAATCACAACAGTCAGAAGAAAAGAAAGCTAACTAGCACAAGGAAAGAGAATGTAAGGAAACAGTGATAGTCAGTCTTCCATTGTGTATTACTCAGGAGGCAATAGGCTTGCTGGCATCTTCGAAGGAATGGGGGTGATACTCGACGAGCGAGGCTATGAAGGGGCTTTAAAGATTCGGGCAGAGTGCAAAAAGCTTTGGTGCAAAGAGCTTCGCGTCATCCAAAGAAGCCGATCTTGAACGCAATGTCCTTCAGGCTCTATATTCAGTCCCACTGGTACAGTGGTACTAGCCATTCGCCGGGGAGGTGACTTATATGTGCATGCAAATCTTAAATTCAAGTCATGCTGACACTATACTGATAGGTTCTCCACCCGTTTATGGGCGTCGAAGAAATACCACGGTCATCGAGTATTGCCTGAATCAATAATGAGAGATTTGACAGAGACAGGTTTGGGTTCAAACAAATGAACTGCATTTTGGAACATAGCTCAAAGACACTTCGAATACTACATACACTAATTAATGTAATGACTCCATCTTCCTCTGTTGCGCTGCGCAGGACCTATCATAGGTGCGATACGCAATGCGAAGTCACAATATATCACAGGATGTCACAAAGATGTCACGTCATGTGATGTCGATGAGCACGAATGAGGTCTATCTTAGCGGTGCTTTAAACATGCTTCTGGGGGATTCTTACGATTCGTCCTCCAGCGACTTCAATCTCCAATATTGTACCACACGAAAATTTCTTGGAAATGACAACATATTTGAAAGAAGAAGAGGGGCTACATCAACACGGATATAGAAGATAGACCCCATTCTTCCGTGGCCTCGTCCTGCAAGGTTAATGCCGACGCCAGGCGACAATTCACAAGTTAAGGGTATCGAAATTGTAGTACAATGTCCGATACTCGGAGGCGATTGGACAATTGAATATTTGAATCAGCCTCGGAATTTTCAGCTGCTCTATTGCAGGATGCGCCGGTCAAACCCTTCAGTGGACTGTCCTGAGTAATATTATCGAATGGTCGTACACGTTCCTGGATGCATGCAGTTAAATATACTTAATGAGTATCTGGACATACAGCTTGTACACAATAGGCTACATAATAATACAACCAAGATATATAAGGCAACACACGATAATATCCAATACAAATGTTCATTCCAGGTGTGAAGTGCAAGTCCATATCAATAATCAGGGCAAAACGCCACGGGCGATATCACGACTGTCTAGCCACCCCTCTGAACCCATAACAGCAGCAAGCTTCCCGACCAGCGTGTTTACCGCTTTACCAGCCGTCACAAAATTACGACTCGTGCAAATGATCATGCTTGTTTTGCATCGCGTCAGCATGACGTTCGTCCTACGCACGTTCTTCAGGAATCCTACGCCCTGGGAACGAACGAGAGAGACAATGATGTAGTCTTCTTCGTTTCCTGTGGCGAATGTCAGACAGATCCGTCAGTATGTCAAGATACTACTTGCCTTGGAAGGAGTCCACGTTGAAGCACTTGTCTTCCCAAGGAAGCCCAGCTAATTCAAGTTGCCTCTCGATCGCACTCCTCTGTGCATCGTACGGGGTAATCACCCTGTACTGCCTGCCGTACTTATGGTACAATCGGGCGAGATGAATAATCACTGTTATCTCTGATTCGTTCTGAAGAGAGGTGAGCAGCCATGTTGTAACAGTGAGAAGGAATGACGTACCACCCAGCTATGTCCCGATTTCTTCTCCTGGCCCTTCTTGACATCCAAGAAGCGGCATGCTGTCTTGTTGTTATTGTTGTGTACGGTCTTCAACTGGTTACCATATACATGACGGGAAATGAAATTTCCGACGACGACGGGCATGCGGTCTTGATTGGAGTTTAAGCGACGAAAAAAGATTAAATCGAGATACGAGCTTACACTGGGTATTCAAAAAGGAAGCCCGCTTTCGAAGGTGCGGGAACTCGAAAACACTTTGCAACTGCTGAATATCATCTGAACCGTATGGCGCCACTAAAATATGAGTCAGCGACACAGAATTTGGACAACTACTCGGGTCTCACGTTGCTTGTCATCACCAATGAATACCATCTTCTGGAGATTCGGCTGGAAGCGCTGAAGTATCGGAAGGTAGTCTCCTACGTCTATTTGACTTGCCTCATCAAATATAATGGTTTGTACGGGAACCTGACGGGTAAATTCACCGAGATGCGGATGGGACAGCATACTCAATGTGCAAAGTATGACTCGTGTCTTGAGTAGAAGCCGACTAATAACAACGGGCCCACCACGGAATAAGTCGGATCGTATGAAACAATGCTCTAGTCGCTCGTAGAGGTGTTCATGCCTACAATATCCAAAACTCAGAGCGACAGAAAGGGTGAGCGTGTGCGCGACGTACCAATCAAAATGGAAGTCCTTGGATACAAGAAGCTTGAAGTCGCGGAAGCCAACCTTGTCGAGCTTTTCAGCAATATTTTTGACTGCGACGTTCGACTGAGCCACAAGCCAAATTGTACGCTCTTTTCTGCCATACTCGATGATACTCATGACACTTGCCGCTATGACTGTTGTTTTTCCAGTTCCAGGAGGACCCTGAATAAGCACCAGACGATCCCTGTCCTGTTCGGAAACAATTCGCTGCACTGCTATATCCTGCGAGGAATTCAATGTACTGCTAGGATAGAATATGAGCTGTTTGGTGGAACCATTCTGAGCCGAAGGCGGCCACGAAATGCCAAAAGACGGCATCCAGATACTACAGAAGAATGGATATTGAGTCAACTTGATTGTGCCTTGAAGAGCCTGTCGCACTACATCCTCTCTGCATGATTCTGCGGCGGTTAGGGATCCTTTCCCAACAGTGGTCACGGATATGATCTTCCCCGTAGGATGCACAACGCCTTTGACATTAATGTAAGCTTGTCGTCCTTTTACATGCGCGCGACCAGTGATCGTTGAACGCTGATCACCAACCTGCGTTTCGATGCGGATGACCTTGAAGTGCAAAAGTTCAGAATTGACAGCAGAGCGACCCATAAATTTACATACTTGATTGCTAGAGTAAGGCGGCACAATGCGCGTACTGAAGCGAGTGGACTCAATGTTGAGATTACCCTTTTTGGAGACAAGATCTCCTTTTACGTTGTTGACGACTTTTGTGGGCTTCAAAGACTCCAAAAGGTTCCCTTGACGAGAGATTTTTGCCAGGACACTCAGATACTACATTATGAAATTAGAGGACGAGGGTAAGTCCATGACATGATGGACATACATCATCTGGCATCGTGTCTGTGGCGATTCGAGATAGGGTAGCATATCTAGATGCCATATCAGCACGTGTGGCAGCACGACATGCTGCCCAGGCCTGGATCGCCACGTCCTTAGTTGCAAGGACGTCATCCTCGAAAAGGCTCTTCACGTGCTCCTTCTGGAGTAAGAGTTCGCCACCCAAGGCGTTCATAATTGCCTGCAGCGAGCGGCGGTCAAACCGATCAGGAGACACCGAGAGTATGTCAACTGCAGCATTTATTCGAAGTGAGAGCTCCACAAAGAGAGCAATCACAATCCTGTCCATTCTGTAGCCATATAGTTGGATGCTAGGATCACAAAGGATGTGGTCGCGTAAAAGGATGCGTGCTCGGGTGTCGGTAGGCCGTTGCTCTTGGGCTTTCTTCTTCCGCTGCTTAGGTTTCTGCGGAGCAGAGAATTGGACGACCAGAGCACGGGTGAGTGTTGCAAATGCCAAGGATGAAAGAGAACAATCAGGGCGATACATGGCGGCCATTCCTACGGCGCCGCCTTGAGCTGAGTCCAGAAGGCGCCGCAAGACTGGAAGAACAACGGTGCTCTCGTGAACATCGTCAACAACTATGGGACCATGAGGCTCGATATAAACATTCTGCTGCAGAATGAGAGTCATGAGAGGGGCGGGGGGAGAAATTGCACGATGTCAGTGCGTTAAAAGAGGCTGTAAACGTGGTTCAAGCACCTAGCTATTTATTGCAGGATACGAGCGTCTACTGTCAGAGAATGGGAACATTTCACAGCAAGTGAATAGAAGGGGGGAAGGGGGCGCTGGCTGTGCAAGAACAAAGGATAAATGGGGCCCCTTGTATGTCCGGTCAGAAGTTACTGAGTCACTTAACGATGTGGGTGCGCCAACCGCAGGCAGTGTAAAGTCACACCAAAGTCACCGTGAACAGCAGTGAACGCTTAGCCGGTTATGGTATCGGTGTCACAAAAGCCGCTTTGAATGAGCACAGCCACGCCTTCTTTCTCGTCACGCGCAAAGTTTCCGAGGATTTCCTCTAGATTGTTCTCTTTTTTGTCCACCCACAATGGCAACTCCTGTAATTGTCGGCGTCGGAGCTATCACAGCTGCTCTCGTTGGACGACATCTCATGCGCAGTGGGGTTATTGGAAAGCGCGCAGCAGACCAGTGGGTGAAGGGAGGCTTTAAATCAAAAATGGATCGCAAGGAGGCAATTGCAGTCCTTGGGCTCAAGTTCGCATTTTCATTACACTCTACCTATTGTTTTCTTTGTCTGACGTTCCCCTTTTGTAGGGACGGCATGACACTACGCACCAAGTTAAAAGATGCGCACCGTCACATCATGCTAGCAAACCACCCTGATCGTGGAGGCTCGCCATACCTGGCGAGTAAAATCAACGAAGCTAAAGATTTATTGGACAAGACAGATGGGAAGCCGAGATAGTGTTTGCTCTGGTGTGTTGGTTGCTTGTGGTACTGGTAAGCCATTGCCAAGCTCTTGATTCCGGAGTTACTCAAAGGCTTCAAGTTCTACTCTGTATTTTTATCGCATACATCATGATATATCCACCATAATACATATCACCACTCATTCTGTCCCCTCGTCCGGTCGTGACCTGCTATACTACCCGTCCTTCAATTTTGCACCTTAGGATTCCCTCACAGACTTCAAGACAGTTAAATAAATCAAATATTAGATAGGCATTCACCACCCTGGGGATCAACTAGGCCTGAGGTCGTCAAACTGCTCTTGTCAATTTCAGCTACAACACTGCTGAAAGGTCCTGCTTAGTAAGCCGGTCGATTGCAGTTAGTAGCGTTGCTCCAAATCTTTTCAGTTTCACCATCAAGGGCAGTCGAAGCGTTATGGACACCTCGGAGCTCCAACCCTCAAGGCTCGGTACGAAAGAACAGTAGGCGTGTTTACCATTAATGCAATCTTGCGGATCCCACCACTCATCGATAACTTATCAGCTGGGATAACGTTTACGAAGACGAATTGGACAACTTCGATGAAAACGGAGATGAGGGTGAAATATGGTTCGTATTCAATTGCTCTTACTGTATGCTATATACTTCCTGTGTCCAGGTTCGGCAAGAAGGCGATGAATGCGATGGTCGGGTGGGCTAAGCAGCACGCCCCTCCACAACCCGATATGTCGATCCTTGAAGTTGGGAGTGGCAACGGCGCACTATTGTTTGCACTTGCTGGAGAAGCGTGTTATCCAGCGCAACGACTCATGGGTATCGATTACAGTGAAGGAGCCGTCCAGCTTGCTCAGTCCGTCGGACGCTCTCGTAATTTTGCGGCCGTTACGTTTAGAGTGTGCGACTTCCTGCAGGAGGACCCACCATTGATCCTAGATAATCACAAAACTGATGGAAACGGAGCTTGGGATCTAATTCTGGACAAGGGCACATACGATGCCATCGCGCTAATGGAGAAGGATGAGAATGGAAAACTCCCTGTAGAAGGATATCCGATGCGAATCGCGAAGCTCTTAAATCCAGGCGGGCATTTCTTGATTACATGTGCGTACGACCGTGCCATTTCACCAGTGAAACCGACCAAACTTTGAACCTTTCCCATAGCTTGCAACTTTACGGAGGTTGAGCTACAAACAAAGTTCATCACTAGTGAAACAGGCTTGCTATATCAGTACGCGGCCCGAATCTTGTTGAAACTAGACGCTGATACCTCCCAACAGTTCTCGTATCGAACATCCCACCATTTCATTCGGCGGGAGCACCGGCAGTGCATGTTCTAGTGTAGCATTTACGAAACCTGCATGTCGTAAATAAAAAGTCGATTATAGTCTGGGAATATGATCCATTCCCGTCTGTAACGTCTCTTTTGCCAAAGCACTAGCCCACATCAAGAACCCATCCTCTCCTTTGAATACATTGGTCATGAAGAACACCAAGCCAAGGCCCAAGTTCTCGATCCTGGATGCCTTCAAGAAAATCTCTTCAAGCGCTCCACGGTTCCTCGTAGAAGGATAGTCACTGGGGTCATTGCTAAGCATGGGCGACGAAACCTGGCTGGCTACAAAGAGCTGTATGAACAACTCTTTCAAGAAAGCGCGTGTCTGCGGCTTCAGCGACGTGAAGTCCACGGGCTATGAACCGAGGTCAACACCGCTCTGCGTGAGGGTAAGCCGGGCTCACCTTGAAGATCGTCAGCATGCAGCAATCCTTGGCTATCCACCATGCATATGCTTTGGCGATGTTCTTCATTCGCGACGGAGACATGGATTTAACATCAAATCTTCCTGCATCGTTCTCTTTCAGGTTCTTAATTACCTCTACCCCACCGACGCTGGTTTCGCCCAAATCTCTGAGGAAGTCCCATAGACTGAACTGCAGCGTTATCTTGTACGAATGCGACCGCTGAGACAAGTACTGACAAACAAGTGCGTAAAACGGATTGTAAGATTTTTCCTGTAAAAACTGGCTCAGCCCTGATAGCAATGCCATCCCTACAAGGAAAAAATCGCGTACATTTCCACAGCAATGCAGGTTGACCCTGACGATCTCGCGCTGCTGGACTTCCGTGAGGCTGAGTTGCGCAAGCCGTTCGCAAGCATCTAGATAATCCTACAGGAAATGAGCTTCCATAGGAGGAATCTGACGTCAGCACTTACATCGCTGCTCATGAGCACGACGAAAATACCACGACGGATATCTGTATTCATGCCCTGCTTCTTCGCAAGCTTTAGGAGCGCGGTGGTACTAGCATCTTCTGTCCCAGCTTCCACATTGCGCTGGGGAGTCTCATGCTGCTGATCGACCAGGGGGTCTCCACCCCATGCAGCACCCACAAGCCACCATTTTCCTTTACTTTCTGCCGAATGAAGATCCTCCAACGTCACGCGCAATGGTTCGTGGGCGAGGACTGCATGCACCTCAGTGTGTTATTTCAGATAACGGGACGGATCAGCCAACATACCGTGCTTCTTTTTTCCCAAACTTGACAGGAACTTCTTCATCCGCTCGACAGCATCACCACCCTGGTGCTGTGCTGCAGCAGTCTTCTTGATTTTGTTATTCGTCAGGTTGTTCAGGGTTTCGATCATGAAACTCGTCCGTGAACTGTGTCGCGGTAAGAATAGGGAAGTGAATCAGATAGAATATAGAATAAGACACGATGGTACCTCATAGTGTCGGCCTGTCCGGCGACCCGAGTCTGTGCAAGAGTCACGATGTCCTTCAATGCCATAGGATCATCTTGTCGTAGCTGTTGGCCAGAATCTAGCACAAGTTTTTGAGACGCGTCGAGCGTACAATACCTGAGGACTTACTTCGAAGCAGTTTTAGCAGAAGCTCTACCTTGAACTCAGAGAGGCCCTTGTCCAAAAGGCCACGGATGATATCATAAATGAGAATGCACGAGATCACTTGGAAGTTGTACAGCTCTGAGAAAAGCACAACGAGGTTGGAACACTCTTTTCCTAGGTCTTCAGCGACTTCAGTTGTATTGGGCGTTGACTTTTCTTCTACTGAAACGAGGTGTCGTTCGTACGACGCAACGGCGTTCTGCACAAAATAAGCCGCTGTGTGATGAAGCCAATCAGCTCACGCTCGTAGAGGTATCGTTTCACAAGAGACGTACCAAAGGCAGTCCCGATCAATTTGTAGAGACTTGAGATGAACGCTGCGTGTAGGACAACGTACGAGTCTAGAAGGGTTGAGTGAGAGGATATGCCATCGATGATGAGGTTAGTGAGGGTCGAGGTGACGTCTGAGCGGGGGAGGGGGAATATGTGAAACGTTCAGTACATGTAGAAATGAGCACGAACCATGTCGACTGTGGTTGCGATAGACATCTTCCATGCTGTCTAGAATAGTTGCGATGTTTTGTTCGGACATTCTGAGGGCGAAATAGGATCAACATGAACCCATGACGAGACAGAAAGACGGTACCTGTTCATCAGACCTTTCAGTTGACGACTAAGTTTGAGTTGTTCATCCGTTGCATTTGTGTCGCCGGTAGCTTGTTTTCTCAATCCCGGAGGTATATAACGTCCTGGAAGGAAAGGTAAAGTTCAACTCGTATGTAATGCGCATAGGAAAACTGACCAGGAGCATTAGATTGAGCGTTGGAAGGCTCGCCTTGTTTCGCCTCCGTCATCTCATGCTCTTTATTGTCCACCGATTCATCTTCACTAACCTCGCTCCCATCACTCTTGCTGAGCTCACCAAAGCCAGCCCACTCATCATCTTCGCAAGATCCGTCACTCTCATCTTCTCCAGACATCGACTGATCCTCATCCTCCACTTCATCCTCTAAGTCTTCCGAAACAGAGTCCTGCGCGGGCTCTGAGACACGACAAAAAGCACAGAATTTGCAAACCAACTCACCGGCATCGCCGTCATAATATTCTCAGTGAAGTCAAAAAGATCTACACAAGGACCACCAGATGATGAACTCCTCAATAACAAATACAACAAATGGCACAAACCTCCTAGTCCATCCATGTCATCATCCTTACGGCGCGAACCACCACCAGCATATCCGAGCTTGGATTCAAGGTACGCGATATACGCGTCCTCTTCTTCTTCTTCGCGACCCCGAGGGCCCTTTGATGCG